>QEIL01000077.1:0-127049 GCA_003116535.1 Paecilomyces niveus
CTTTATATTAGAGATCAGATGATTGATGATGCCAAGTCTTCTTGTAGGCGGTAAAGAGTGGCAGAATATCGAGTAGATAGGCTGAGGGTGGCCGAAGCTCTATACCGGGCATAGCCCGTCATAGTATGCAAGTGTTACTAATAAACCTATACATGCTGTATAGATGCTATTATCAATTCATACAGGTATTAATAATTCATCTATTTGAATTAGTTGCACAAGTTTGCTTGTTTTACAAGTTTGCTTGTTTGTACAAAGTTTGCTTGTTTTACAAAGTTTGCTTGTTTTAAAGTTTGCTTGTTTTACAGAGTTTGCTTGTTTTACAAAGTTTGCTTGCTTTACAAGTTTGCTTGTTTCACCAGCATTATTGGTGGAACCTTGACGCTATATATGCTAGTATTAATTATGAAGTCAAAGAAAGCCGGGGATCAAAATCGTTCTGGCTAGGAGGCCTCTACCCTGGCATAACTTCAATGTTGATTATTTATCAATAATGTTGACTAGAAATTCTCGCTGCCCCGCCCCGCATTAGCCGCCCTCTTTTTGGCTCAGCGGGGTAGATAAACATCTATATAACAGGCAAGGGCTTCGGGCTTCTCGCTCGACCGGCACATGCGCCTGACTTCTCACTACACTCAGAATCATGCCTAGCACATCTCCAGTCATCCTTATCCTCGGAGCAGGGCCAGGGATTGGCCAGGGAGTCGCTCGGGTCTTTGCCTCGAAAGGCTACAAGGTTGCCCTCGCAGCCCGGTCACTGAAGGAGGCAGACAGCACGGACAATCAACTAAACATTAAAAGTGACTTCGCCAACCCTGACGACGTTGCCAATACTTTTACAAGAACAAAAAAAGAGCTAGGTATCCCAAGCGTAGTGCTTTACAATGGTGAGTCTCGGCACCAAAGGACTCTGGCTGAATGCCTGCTGAGGGTTCGCAGCCGCCTCCTTTACACCCTCTCCTCCTAATGACCCGTTTGCGATCCCGTTGGCCAGTTTTACCCAAGACATGAACATCAATGCCACTAGTGCTTTTGTCGCCGCGCAACAAGCCGTCCTCGGCTTCGCGGAGCTCCCTACTAATGCAGCAAGGACGTTCTTCTACACGGGGAATATCCTAAACGTCGCAATCCTCCCGTCGTTTATGGATGCGGGCACTGGCAAGTCGGCGTCCGCACACATGATGAAGGCTGCTGCGGCTGCATATCAAGACCGAGGATACAAGTATGCCATTGCCGCCGTCCTTAAATGCAGTGGTGGAAGGACTAACAGTTTGTAGGTTCTATTATGCCGATGAACGGAAGCCGGACGGCTCAGCCGTTTTCAAGGTCTCCGGAGAGGAGCATGGGGAACTCTTCTGGAAGCTCGCAGAGGCGAAGACGCAGGGCCCGTGGTTGCAGACATTCGTTAAAGGCGCGGGATATAAGGACTTCGGCCCATATCACCTATAGTGTATATCGCAGGTTCTGGCAGGCCAACTTAGGTAAGTAAGGCGTCTAGGCCCAGATACTAGAACAAGACTAGCTTATAGGAGGGCTGTTTCGCCATAAAAAAAATTGAAGCTCGTTTTTTATAAAGCTACTTATTCACTAGGATTAAAACTTTAAGATCTAGCTAAAATGCGAGAGGGCGACTGCTAATGATCTACGTTGCTTCCCCCACTAAGGGTGCTGAATTCAGAGGCCAGGTAGTCTGTAATTTCAACTCCCGTTCCATAGTCTGTAGATCTTTTCTTTGATCCTCTCAAAAGTCGAACTAGTCTGAAACATGACCTTTTTCGGAGTGTTGATTGGCTGAACTGTGGATTTCTGGAGGATCTGATTCGAGGAGGGGTCCCTGGCCTGAATCTGAAGACGTTCCTGCACTAGTCTAGCAGCCTCTCTAGCGGCCTCCCTGTTATTGCCTTGTCCCGACGCTCTGCGTCTGCCTGGTGTATTGGATTCACACCCTTCGTCCGTTGGTTCTGCCGGGTAGTCCGTAACTCCCGGTGTATAAGAGGTCGATCCCTACGTTCCTAGTCTGTAGGCCAAATCAGGCGTCCATTGCGTACGTCTAACCAAATATCGAAGTGACTAAAGAACTCTCTCCCTAGTATCAAGTCGTTCTTGCCTATACCTAAGACTAACATTGGGATATCACGCTGTCAGTGTTTGTCGACTTCAAGGTGTAGTCGAATATATCGAGTTGCAGGGTTTCCTATTTCATTGTTGTATCCGCGGACTTGGCAAGGTCTTTTTAGGGGTTCGAGGGGGGTTCCTAGATGTTCGGATAGTTTGTGGCGGGTTGGGTATCAATAAAGGCTAGGCCATTTGCTCCTGAATCTGCTAGTCCGCGTAGGTGTGCACCATATCCATTCTTGGCTAATATACATGGGACAGTAAAGACTTCTCCATTAATTAGCTGACTTAAATCAATATCCGTACTATTGATTTCCAAGAGCCCTAGAGAGGAGACTTCCTCTAGGGACTGACGTTACCTGATTCGCTATTGTCCTTGTCCTGACTATCTACGGTATTGATCTCTTTCTTGATTGGACAGTCGCGGCTAAACTGGTCTACTTACTGGCGCTTGAAACACTTCCCAGCTAGGCTAAGAGCTTTCTTGACTAGGTCGTCGTATTTTGGTCGAACTCTAGGCGTATAGCCACCTCCAGGAGCCTTATTCGAAGCCTCTTCAGGGGACCAGGTCCGTCTAGCAGTTGTAGTCTTGTCCTGTGTACCTTTACAGGCCTGACTTCAATTCATGCGGTCTTTGATTCACCTGTTTTCTTAATCCAAAAGCAGACACTGATCGGTCAGTAGCTTGACTGTAGTCAGGGATCCGTAAGTTAGCAGAATCAGCTTTTGAAGATCGAAAGAGAGCTTGTCGTACAGGTCAGGGCGTAGATCCTCTTCAGAGATCTTTGCCTCACTAGCTAATTGGCTGAACTTGACAAAGAATTCAGGGAAAGGCTGACTACCTTTTATAACAAGACGTCTGTATTCGTGGCGCGCGTTCTAGGTCTTATATCGATCGACATATATAGTTGCCAAGTAGTCGATCATGTCCTGAGCGGTTTTAAAGTCCCCGCCTGTATATTTTGGCGTCAGGTGTTCGTGGGCGTCTCCTTCAGTACGACTGTATACATATATCCTCTTATCCTCTTTAGTCTCGAAGTGGTCTGCGTTCCTCTTGAATTTGCCTTATGAGCAGGGTTGGAAATTAGTATCTTAGTAATTAGTACAGTCAACTCTCGCTAATTCGAAGCCCTATAATTCGAATCCTCTCTAATTGTCTATATGTACTAAACAGTGAAAGTAACACCAGAAACTACTTTGCTCCGTAAAAGATCAGAAAGTCTTATATTTCCTCTCAGATTTCATAGACCTCGTCTGTCACGCAAGAAACACGGAGGTAGTGAATATTGAACTTTCTATTTCTCCACTGATTCCACGGAGTTATGAAAATGAGAACAGCAATCTCGATAGTCAGGGTGATAATATTTTGTAGAAAAACCGGTTATGGGTTCTTTGCGTGGAAGAGATGACTTTCCTTTTTGAAAGGGACTTTCTTAAAGACTATTATCAGTGAATAAATATTTGATTATCTTTTCTCGGAGGCTCCCTACTCATAAGGAGCTCCCTGACGTATTTCTCCACGCCTCCCTTAGTGAGAGCTACACCCACAGAGATAAATAGCCTGAGCTTGATATAGAATTCAAGCTTCAGCTCCGATATCTTTCGATACCCAACGATAATATGGCAGGTACATAATTGTCCTGTCTTACATATGTAGTCCAATAAGTCCTTAGTGTCCACGAAGTAAAGTAGAATACCTAGGATCTTCGTTCATCTTCGTATTTCTGCCCCAAACCATCCAAACTACCTGCTAGTGCTAAGCTGGGAATTTTTTGATCGCCCACCTGGTCCTGATTCAGACATTGCTCTCTCTTGTCAGGCCGGAGGCTGCAGGCCAGAATCGTTACTTGAATGGTTATTTTGTCTGCTGACCGTGTAGGAGGACTGGTTTGATCCTCTGGTCTTCTCATGTGCGGGTAATGTCTGTTCTGATTCGGATGTATTTCTACGCTCAAGATCTTTGTGTATTCATGGACAACTTCCAATTTATCAATTGAGTCCTGGCGTGGAAGGCAAGCGAAGAGGCTTATTTCTGATAGATGTATAAGGTACTTCTGCTCCGGATGGCTATGCTACAAGTCCCAACTGTCAGGGTGGTGCGAGATGACGTCCAGTGTGGGAGAAAAGCATGTTTCACTCTCGTAGTACACTGTATATAGACTAGGGTTAATCTACAGTTTATCAAACTATTCTACTTTTATTACGAGTGGCATAGGATAAGTGAGGGTTCTTTTCTACCAGAGCCGGGGGACTGGGATTCGGTGATCATGTGATTTTTAATACATTTCAAGATTGAAGAGGTGGTGATATTTTCTTCATGCTCGCATATGGGATATGGAATATGCAGCTTATAGAAATTGATCTTCGTACATGATCCAAGGCCCCTATTCCAGGGCCAATCTCGTTAAGAATGGATTTATCATAAACAAAACAATACATGCTCATATAGTAGATCAACTACAACGTATACTCAAGCTCATGGTTCTCCATATCAGTCAGGTCGAGCCATCTGTAGGATTTGTTAGCATTTTATGTATTCCTTTCAGAGGAATGCGGGACAAAATGGAGGCAGAACATACTCTTGGTTCTCTAGTTTAACGTAAGAGGGATCAGCGCGAATCAGAGCCTTCTTCGCATTCTGGCGGCGGTACCACCACCAGATGAAGTACATGTCTATCAGGCACACACCCCAGCAGACGATAATGGTGATCTCTGCGGGGACATATCTTGGGGCATCCTTCGGACGGAAAACCTGTGGGCCTAATTCAATTGTTAATAACGATCAGTTCTGATGAGAAATTGGTTGTTTCCCCCACATACCGATAATGTTTCCAACGCAATACCCGATCAAGTAGAATGCTGCTACCGTCGTCTTCTTTGTGTAACCTGCAACGTTACTCGACACGAGAGAAAGGAGGGCTACGAATGGAGTTGGACTGGCCATCGTCATGTAGTATCCGATCAACCGGCCGACATTGTTCGACAATGGCAGAGCAACGATGAGAATCATTCCAACGATCGCGCAAATCAGACCGCCAGAACTGAAGAGAATTCGCTGTCCGAAACGATCTCCGAGATAGCCATTTAGGACCAAAGCAATAACTTCCACTGCTCCACCGGGAACGCCATAGAGTAAACTTTGCTCAGCTGTGTAGCCAAAGCTAACGATCTATAACCTCGGTATTAGTGAGCATACACAGAATGCAAAGCATGGTCCTTCAACCTACCAGTTGACTAAAGAAGTTAGAGATACCACCGTTAGGGATATCAGCCACCAGTGC
This sequence comes from Paecilomyces niveus, assembly GCA_003116535.1. Taxonomy (NCBI): domain Eukaryota; kingdom Fungi; phylum Ascomycota; class Eurotiomycetes; order Eurotiales; family Thermoascaceae; genus Paecilomyces; species Paecilomyces niveus. Next base: position 5,397 of record QEIL01000077.1, read on the forward strand.
GTAGAAGAAAAAGGCCCACGTTATAGGATCCAGCAGAGCCTCCTTCAACTGGTACAGCTTGAAGTGTTTGTTGCCGATTCCTTGCTGGTTGATGCGCACACGCGCGACAGCAAGGATGCGGTCTTCTTTCTTCAACCAACGAGCATTCAGCTGGCTGTCAGGAATGAGGTATAGAAAGTAGAATCCCAGCACGATGGTCAGGAGACCCGTCACCAGGAAGATGATCTTCCAAGGCTCAATCTCAGAGCCATGCTTGCGTGTGCCAACAGCGACACCATAGGCCACAAAGCCTCCGAAGATCTGACCCCAGCCGTTGAAACTGAACCAGATGCCGACACGACTACCTTGTTCCTTCTTAGTGTACCACTAGCGACGACGGGAATTGTCAGTATATGCTTTGCTATACAGACTGGAACAAAGAGAGGGGTCAAGCTAACCTGGGAGGTCAAGAGAGCAAATCCTGGAGTCACTGCAGCCTCGAACACACCAAGAAAGAAGCGAACTGCAATGGCGCCAGAGTAGTTGTTGACAGCAGCGAAACAGCATAGAATGAGTCCCCACACGATGATACAACATGCAGAATACTTTCCAAGCGGCAATCGTTGGAGAAGCTGGCTTGTAGGATATTCCCAGGCCAGATAACCTATGAGGTGTGAGTTTCAAGTCTATGTATTTGTTATGATTGGTTTTAAATTACCGAAATAGAACATGCTACCAAGCCATTGGTAGTCATCTCCCTTCAGGCCAATGTCTTTCTTTATTCCCATAACGCTTGCATATGACAAGGTCGTCTCTAGAATCATAAGCAGTTAGAGTATGATCAGAAATAAAGAGTTTCAGACGGTAGGGTAATCCATACTGTCAAGATAATTCATGCCATAAACAACGCACATCAGCGGCATCATGTGTCGGTCAATGATCCTCAACAATCTCTTGTTGGTTGCTTCATCAATCTCGATCACTTCCCCCTCCATCCCAGAGAAAGCCTTCAGTGCCTCATCGGCATCCTGGGCATGCTGCACAATCTTCGCATCTAGATGCTTCTCCACTGCAGTGGTTTCGACATCGGCCACCGCCTCCTCAGCGGCGGGGATTTTCTCATCAACCGTCCCCATGATCTACGCACTTCAGCGGTATGAAACGTGCCAGGTAAGATTATCCTTTCTCAAGGTAGATTTTCTGAGCCCTGATCGCCCTCCCAGGCTGGCAGGTGCTCTCCGTAAGAGGGTACTGGAAGACGCTTTGCAATGCGACCGTGACATGTAAATCGTGGAAGCAGTTCTCCAGGTCGCGCAGTATTTTTAAACCGGGACTGTTATCTACTGCCTGATCTGTGCCGCCCTAATGTCGGCCCATGTCGACAAGTGATTTTCCCGATTGGGGTAGATAGCTGGGGTTGACGAATCTCACGCGTCAACTAGAGATAACGATACCAGAGCTCCTTATCGCGATAACTGCCCCATCACATTCCAGAAAGCTATGAAGAAGGAGGCGTTAAAGTATGCATATTCGCCATTTTCTGCATCGGCCAAGTGCTATTCGATGCTATGGCGCAACCAGAACATGAAATCGGCCGTTGGCCGTGGGAGGAGTAAGAGGGGCCGATAACCCGCGTGGAGAACTAATTGGGAAGGTCCACGCTTCAATCCACCGTCGCAAACCATGACGAGAGCGGTGCTACAGCCTTTCCACTTCCCCGGACTGTAGGTAGGCCACGCCGCTGCACGAGTGAGCATTGATGGGTTGACATCCGGCGAAACATTCTCCGCACGAGGGTGCATGGGCCTGTCACACAGATAACCCGAACGAAGATCCTTCCATGCATCGAAGATGATATATTTCCAGGGTCCTGTAGAGATGATCATTGCCCTGAACATTCCGATCTGTCATCTCATCACATTGGTCCTGCTCGTCTGTAGAGAACTCGAAGAATAACCATCCAGAGAGTATCGTACCCCGGTATGGACTGTCATTCCCTATCAAGTACAGTCGGCACCGTCCGCTTGTACCGAGATGGGTTAATCTGCAGCTGTATAGTGAGACCCAAAGATTTGAATTGTGGGGGGCGCGGCGGAGAAACCATGAGTTTATTCGAAGCGTCGTTGGCCCAAGCCGAGATAGTCAGAATCTTAAGACGTGCCTAGCACGCGATCCGAGCCACCTAGCTTTATCAGGAGAGATAACGGCCGCGATAACTGATCAAAGATGATCGATTTAAGTTAATAATAAGGGCCTGTGCCCGGTTCGATGATAAAGTATATGGCGCCACAGAGATTGATATCGGGTAGGATTTAACTCGGCCAAAGTTCGCCATCCACTTCTCCCAGTGACAGATTGAAGAGCGATTATTCGTTGTCAGTCTTTTGTTATTGTTGCTCTACTTTTTACTTCGCTGGATGTGAACCGCCGAAGCAACCGAGTCCGAGGGTATAGTGACGTTTTAGATGCAGTTTATCAATCCTTTCGCCTCAGTGAGTGCGGATACAGAAATAATATGTAATATGTGGGCATGCCGTATAACGCTATTGGCAACAACGCACAAGCGGGAGCAAGCTCTGATTTTGGAGCAGCGTCTCTTCCGGAGCGTACTTTCGTGTGCTCCACGCAGTCAATCTAAAAACCAGTAAAAAAAAAAAAAAAGGTCAATGAGATCTGGACAAATGGCTCCGTCGCATATGAATTAAACTTGTTTTTCTGTTCTCTGGCACAGTATGGGTTGAACACAGCAAAGACAAAGACAACGCTGATTCGACACCGACCGGAACTTCCCACAACTTTTAAAGGTAAATTCTAGTTGATACGTACATTTGCTTGTAAATGATATAGTTGCACTATCAACTTATTGTTTTCTTGCCTTCGAATGATAGTAATTATGATTTTTGATTTGTTTCGAAGTCCTCCTGGACCTTTAAGAGTCGATACCATACCCGACCGCCGCCGTACCCGTGCAAGCTTCCAAGCATCTTTTAAATGCATCCTCGGTCCCTGAACTAGCTGCAAAGCTTCTCGTATGATTGAATATTCCTTTATCTGTAACGATTGCAAGCATGCCTTGCCAGCTTGGACACACGTAACTCACATTCCGTTGATCTGTAGATCCCGATAGAGTTGGTCCACTGAGATCACATTCGATGGTGTAACCAAGGATTGCCATGGCATCTGCATAAGCGGCTGAGATTGGTCGGTTTGTACTCAGGTCGGCATAGCTCTTCTCTTCCTCGAGAGACGTCTTGCAACCGGTGGCCAATGCCGCACCATGGAAACAGTTTCTAGCTCGTTGTTGCAGAGCGGTCCTCGCCATTGTTGGAGCTCGAATTCCGTTTCTTATACTCCTGTTATCGGGGACCAAAAGCCCCAAGTTCCTCAACCCTTTCCGTCTTTCAAACTAAGGATCAGAGTTAGTATATGTTTATGACCCCCTCCTGCAACTAAATTAGCTACACACTTTACCAATTCTAATGATACAGACTGTAAGTTACCATTGCCTCGCTATCCACAGCTACAGATAATAGCTATGATACTAACCACCCTACTACTTCCTTCAGTGATATCATCAGTCCCTGTAGATTTGGTCGCCTCAGTGCGACTTATTATCGCCTGCCATCGAGACCTTCCACGACCATTGTAAGTACAAAGGAAAATCTTGGAACAGGCCTAGAGTTGTCTTATTGCGTAATCTGATAAGGATATACATTTGCTAGTTCTTGTTAATGCACTTTCCCTCTAGTTATATTCAAGCCCTAGCCGCGGCCCCCTGCTAATCCTCGATCGATAATCCTTGAAATAGCAAGACATTCTTCATCGCGCATTCGACTGGTAAACATTCGAATTGAAGGAGGGGCCCTTTCAGATTCTATGGATGATCTCGATAAGGTTAGCACCTGAAATCTAAGATTTTGAGTGCGCGCAACTTCCTTGACCCGGCTCCTTTTTGACCTTAGATGAGACATTGCTTTGCGCATACCCGAATGGGAGGACGCATGCAGGATACTGGTTTTTCCGAGATCAGAGAGCCGGCGTCTAACTTCACGATCTGTAATAGTGTGTACGCCGGCAAGCCGAACATGTCATGTTCAACAGCGGTGCTCCGTGCAGGGGGCGCAAGGACCGCATCTAATCTCCATGTTGTCCAGATTTTCTACCAATCAACTGCTATCTCTGCTCGCTTGATGTCAAGTGTTGCAAGTTTTCCAAGGCCATCCTGCGTGCTAATGTCTGGTACGAAATGTAGCTTTGTATTTTGTGCCTCCTGTGCAATCTGCTGCCGTGAAAGAACAACAGGTGGCCGATATAGTTTTCGTCCATCAATTGGGAGCAATAACCGGTCTATGCTCTTCAATGGTGATCCTTGGTCTAGGATAAACCGAATAATAACCTTGGTCAAAATTAAGGTCACTGACTTTGGTTAACAATTGTATGGCACTTATTGCGGCGGGGTATATTTCCACATCTCAAGCATGGCGTTGGAGTTATTGGTGGATCACTGTTTTCACTGGAGTTTTGACATTCCTTCCAGTATTTTCCTTGGAAGAGACAAAATAACCCTACCCAGCATCGAAGGTTGTCGTGTTCCGGAGATTGAAAATGGACCTAGCAAGCCAGACGACAACACGAGAGAGTGAGCAGAAAATCCTGTCATTTGCTTAACCAATGATGAAGCCAGGGCAACGGATTACTTTGGTAACAACCTCTAGCCCTGGTGTTGAGGCCCGCGATTTGATCAGACACTTTTGGCAGCTGTTTATCATCTTGTTCACGTTTCCCGCAGAACATCAAGCCCAGATCCCCGGTTCACAAGTAACTCGGCCACTCTGCTATGTCCTTGTCTAGCAGCGACATGTAACGGTGTTTCTCCTGCATTATTCACTTCATCGCCCTCCGCGCCCATGTCCAGTAAAGCTTCCAGAACATCTACATAGCCTTCGCATGCGGCAAGATGTATCATATTGTTACCATCTTCATCAATGCGGCGGATATCATCTGATGTTAGGTAGTGTTCCGCGTGAACGATGTAGCTAAGTTGCACTTTACTAAGGGGATCGAGGTTGCGAAAGATGCGAAGGAGTATCTCTGGTGGCAATTGCATGAGTCCTCTTGCCATACTATAACACCAATCAACAATAGCACCCAACAGGTTAGAGTTATCGTTGGAGGTTCGTCGAGTATAGCAAAGTAACGCTGGTTAGTTGTACCGCATAGATTTTAGCCGCTATTAAGAATATTCGCCCTACCTAGAGAATTAGCATAGAACGTAAAGTCCAGATAGAGTAATTTTTAGGTATGGATTTGCTTATAGTATACCTAGAGGATAAACACAATGAGATTCGTTATGGGCGTGATTTGCTCTGCTTTCCGTTCCTTCAGGGTAGAAGGCATGCATCAACTGTTTGAGGTCCAGAAATCCCGTCAAGTCAACATGAAGGAGCGATTAAGGGCTGTGATCAATCACATTATTTGTAGGAAATCCATATGACAGGGATCGTAAATTGGTAATTGGCGCATTGGTCTTGAATTTTCGCATGACGTGGTTTGACTCAACACAAGTCCGAGTGCTTCGCCAGCGGATACATTTTACCTTAGTTTCCGGGATCCTACTCTTTGTGGGATCTATGTACTGAGGGATAATATCCGACAATCTGCGATGCATATATCCTGTCCATAGATCATCATTAATCTGATCGAGAAGAGAATACCAGATCTCCGATAATCATCGAGAATTCCAGAGCCGTACTTGCTTCACCCTCACCCTCACCCTTTCGTACGCCATGACGCGGAATGCTAAGCTTCTGACGAATATTGTGTACGCTATTTGAAGTACTGCAGTCTCTACAAATGATCTATGCAGATTCAAACATAAGCCCTTGAAGACCAAATTCCGCTGCTCCGTGATATCCAAGTTTTACCCTACTAAGGTTCCTTCGATTGTAACACTTATCTACCATTAAATTCTGGGATACAGCATATCAAGAATTGCACAGGTGTCACAACTAAAACACTCGAAATTATACGCGTTGAAATTATACGCGTTCATATTACCAGACAACATGTCGAGACGGATTTACCTCTTATAGCTAGCAAATTTCAGCCACATTGGTGTTCAGATCCTCTCAAATCGTCCCGGTTGATCCTTATATTATTATTTCATTGTAGAAACACAGAACACAGCTTTGCGGTCCATTAGAGTTACCTGCTGCATTCAAATAACCCTTTATTATTTTTTAACCCGTTACTAGTGCGTACTGTTCGTCCTCTCACAAGAGGTAAAAGATTCCGCTAAGGTCTCCTAAAAATGCTACCCATGGGTCTTGAGGTAAGAAGAAAATATGTATAATATGCAATAGCTATCAAGCTCTTCTGGAGATGACAAGGCTAATGGTACAAACAAAAACAATATCTGAGGTGCGATTCCGAGAGTGGCAGTCCCAGAATGATTTAGATAGCAATCAGAAGAATCGCTGCAGAAGATCTCGGAGACTCCCTACTCCTAGGGAGCCCCTGGCGGATTTCTCCCACGCCCGCCTAAGCGAGCTCCACCCACGGAGATAAATAGCCTGAGCTTGCTAGAGAATTCAAGCACCAGGCAGCGCAGCCTGTCGAGAGAGGACACAGTAGATCAATTTCAAATTGCTCTATCAAAGCTCGGTAGCTGCATGTGTGCGATCCGTGCTACTCCTTACCTCAGTCTCCATATTTACGACGTCTGGTATGGGGATTCAGGACCCTATTCCAGCATGCCAACATGCCTTTGGCATTCCTGTATAAGTGCTGTCTGGAGAGCTATAATTTCGCGTCATTTTTGGTTCTCGGCGTTTGTAGCTTGCAGCTGAAGCAAGGCACGACGATATACGCGTAACTTTGCCTTCAGCCTGTCTTCGAACGTGAGGACGTGCTCATTCATTCTTGCCGATCTAATTGTTTCCATAATTAAGAAAGTATTTCTTTGAGATAAGAATATATGAACGCATACCGAGGAACTTGCTTATATTTTGGTTTCATTTTAGAGTAAGGGTTATAGAAACGATAGTTTAGAATTATTCAGCTTTAGTGAAGGACGTCCTCAGTATTTGTATGGAAGTATATAATGTGACAACGGATATGATAAGGAGCGCAATATCTAATGATAAGGAATGTTCGTGGAAAGGAGGCCCGTATTATTCTCTCTACCTGCATCTATGTCGTCTGTGAGAGAGCAAAGAGTCGCTAGGTGGTATGACTTCGGAAAATAACAAAACTCTCCTGTTGGTTAATTTCCTCCGGATTACCAATATGTTACTATGCGACAGACAGGGCCCACATTCTAGATGCGAAGCTATGTGAAGATCACGTAGTTCTTACGAGATCTCTCTTTCTTCCTAGGACAAGGATAGAATTTTTGTTACACGATATGTATACTATCGAGGCGCAAAATACGAATACCGCTCCCAACATTTTCTTACTGTACTTTATACTAAGGTAGACGTCAACAATGTCTATTGTACAGGATGTAAGGAAGATTATTATTTCATTAATATTCCTAGTTACGCAATGCCAGACAGTAATTCGCTGTGTTGTCTCTGTGTTTTTAAAGAACAGTAAGATCTGATGGGGGAAGCGGTTAGCTGAGAGATATAGAGCTTCTTTCCAGAATAGACGGATTTCCACATTCTGGTGGAAGGGGGCCCACGGTGCACTTTACAGATCTCTTTTCAGCTAGCATGCTTCACACCATGTTCGCAAACTGGAATTTGAAAAATTACTAGCAATAACCTTACAGTTTTGACATAGTGGTTGTCTTGCAACTGCGCAGAGCATGTCAGGAGAAAAATTCTAGAGAATACTCGAGTATATTTTTACAAGACTCTTTATATTTTGTATATCATGTATTGAATTTTATTATATTTTATTCTGCAAATTAGTATATAGTAATATATACTTTGTAAATGCTCTACAGATATCGAATTAAATATTTCGCGCATGAGAAGACGCCGGGGGCTTTAAGTAACGGAGCGTCCATAGCACAGAATCCATATATTGATTTCTCAGTCTCGGGCGTCTGTAATTCTTGACGGGTGAAGTTTCTTTTAGAATCTGCTCAAGGTCCATAGTTCTCGAGCTCTCTTTCCAGGTATTGGTCTGCAGCCATAACAATTGCCTACGCCTTGGTCGTAACTTGGCTGCTAATATTCTTTTTTCTTCTTTAAGAAGCAAACTCGGTGCCTTTTCTTGGAGGATCCTGTCTATTATATAGGGGAGGGGGTTCGCCGGGCATAACCATTGTGTTTTGAAACATCACGTGTATTTTTCTTCAATCTCCCTCTCTGTCTCTCTTTATTGAAGTTTCTCCGATCGTCCCGATACCCCAGCAGCTGCAATGCTTGTAATACTCTCCTCGCCTGACTCATGTCTCCCCTAATCGATTACTTTCTCAACATTGACAAGGAACGGTTCGAGGTTAAGTTTTTGACACGAGAGGTGCACTCATGCCATGGGATCGCCTCCTCTTCGACGGGAAAGCTTCAACTTCGCCTCCCGGGCCATAGTTCCTTTCCTTACTCTTTTATACCTCCGGACCAACTACCAACCACGCTTTCACCATTTGAGAAAATAGTACTCTTATGATCATAATTGAATACCAAAGAAATTAAATAGATAATTTGTATCCTATGGCCTGCTGAGATACGCAAGTTTTCTCTCGTAGCTAGAGATTCCTACTAATCTGCCTTCAAGGAATCAGTCTACTGGAGTGTGGAATACATTACCAATAAATATCGTTAGATTGAAGTTGAAGCGTTCATTCAACGCCGAGGGAGAGACTGGGCGTATTTGAACAAAAATAAGTAAAATTCGTTATGGACATTATCACGCTTTTAATATCTATTTTCTTCTATTTCCCAGAACCAACACCCATGACTATAGGATCCAGTAATTTTGCAAGAGACACTGAAGACCTGTGCATCGCGTACAACTAGCTGAGGCCGGCAATTGATATATGATACTTTCATTCCTTCAATTCAAACATGCAGAGAAAATAGAGACTCCTCTCACTGCTGGCCAACCCTAGCCTGGTAGGCCGCCCAGCCCTCCTGCTGGTAGCGCTTAACAGCTTCGACAGGATCCGGAGCAGCATAGATTCCACGACCAGCAATGATGAAATCTGCTCCGCGGCTAATTGCTGCCTGGGGAGTCTGATACTGCTGTCCAAGCTTATCACCCTTCGACGAAAGATTGATGCCAGTCGTAAAGACCACAAAGTCCTCATCCTCCGAAGCGGTCGTCACATCCGACTTAATCTCCGTCAACGCCCTCGTAGAGACGAATCCCATGACGAAGTTCTTGTGCTTCCTGGCATAGTCGACGGAGACCTTAGTATACTCTCCCGTAGCAAGGGATCCCTTAGAGGTCATTTCCGCCAGAATAAGGAGCCCTCTCTCCTTTCCATATGGGAATTCTGCTGACGACGCAGTCTGCGCCAGGGCCTCGACGATACCCTCTCCGGGGAGGATGGCGCAATTGACGATATGCGACCATTCGGATATCCGTAGTGCTCCGCCATGGTATTGCTTCTGTACAGTGTTTCCGATATCAATGAATTTGCGGTCCTCGAAGATCAGGAAATTGTGCTTCTTTGCAAGTGCCGTCAGACCGGAGATCGTCTCCTCGCTGAAGTCGGATAGGATATCAATGTGGGTTTTGATAACGGCGATATGGGGACCAAGACCTGTGCAAGTATCAATAATTAGCTTAGAATAGACGCATAGGTGCATGGAGTCGCGAACAGTAAGTGCCAACTTACGGTCAGCAAGGTCAAGCAGCTCCTTCGTGGTTGTGACATCAGCGGACACAGTGACATTAGTCTTCTTTGCCTCGGCGATCTCAAACAGCTTCTTCGTGAGCACATTAGGGTGATTTTGTGCCCGAGCGGCGTATGTCAATTGGGATCTGGAAGACATGATTGTTCAATGGAGGGGTGGGTTTGGAGAGGCAAGAGGAAAAGATGACTTTTTTCCCTGGTTGCTATGCTTGTCGCCAGCGTTCTCTAAAATGATATGATCAATTAATGATTAGTTCAATAGGACTTTTATTCAGGGATTCCCGGAATGAATAGAAGTTCCTGATAAGACTGTAAAGGTAATGCGAAGCTGCCCTCCAGATCAAAAATTCGCGGAATTCACGAATGCGGGATGATAGTGCCCCACCTCAATTGGCTGGTTCCCCGCAGAGGAACCAGGCCTAGAAGCTCCAGCTCTCTAGCACCGGAGAGGCCCTGTTGATGAGAACTTGTCTGCTTATCGTCAATTTCAATTGAAAAGCTACGATGTGCGTTGATACAAAAACTATCTATGCCTTCTGTACAGACATAAGTCCAATTGATAGATCGCGGATCAACTAGGGATAAGGATACAGCAAGCACAGCTTTCCGCAGGGCGAACCCGGACCTTTATTCTAGTAAAAATGCTACACTTTTTCCCCGACTATTCGCAAGCCAATAATATTCATACAGCCATTCAGAGGCTCAGCAGGTCCTTCGCAACACCAAAGACAGTCATGCCCCAAAGAGCTCCCTGGCAAAGCCAGAACATTGCGCCCATCATCCTGCCCTTGCCATAGGGCTTTCCACTGTACACATATCCATACAGGAAGAGTGAACGGAAGAAGACCCAAGCCGCACCAGTAGCCGCAGCAGCGTTGGGGTATTTCAGACCAGCGACCAGGGTGAAAAGCATCGTCTGAGAGGCATTCTCAAGGAAATTGGAATGCGCACGCTGAGCGCAGTTGAACTGCTCGGCCTTGGGCTATATAGAGAGGCAATTGATCAGTATCGTGTCGCTAGCTACACGAGGAAAGCTCATGTTAAAAGAGAAACTCACGTTGGCCTTGCATTCCTCGACAGTAGCGTAGCTGTGTGGATAGGGGATCTTGGCCTCCTTCCGGATTTTGGTGGTGATAGCGCCGTGGACGAAACCAAGGACGGGAATAGCACCCAGTGCGACGGCGATGGCCGCACTAATGCGACAGACGATGGTTGTTAGTCAAGACTTTTGCGCGTCATAGCCTGACTTTAGATGCAGAATGCAGCTCCGGGACTGTAGGTCCAGTACAGAAGCTCAGTACTTACCCGTAATTCTCTGGGACGGTGATGGTGATCATCTTTCTCAATCTCAAGTTAGTCGAGGATAGAAAATAAAGCTATGAGCGAGTGTATAAAGAGAGTTCAGTTTGCGACAGTGTCGGTTGAGCTCGTGGAATACCCAAGCATATTATTTCAACTATTCATCACTGAATGACAAGTTGTTCGTTCGGCTCTCGGGGCAATTCCAAAAGCCTAGCCAAGTGTTATCCACTCTCGGGAGCCCAAGTCTGTCCGACCCCGTTTGCGCCGGCGCGAAACATGCCTTGTAATGTTGCGTGTTGGAACCTTATCGTCGCGCGTAGAATTGGTCACTCTGGCGGTTGGATACAGATTCGATCAAGTTCATGAACACAATGGGTGTCTCAGTGCAAAGGGGGAAGGTGATGTTGAACAATGTTTCAGCCTTCCCTGCCATGTAGCACTGTAGGCATTAATGGAGCAGGCACCAGCTATACAATACTCCCGATTGCTGGTTCTTAATAATTCTCCGAAGCAAAAACAGAGATCTGGTGACGGGAGTCGCGATGTTTCCCAGGACACGATCCCTTGTTCTTCAGAAGAGATAAATTTTTCGTCAATGCAAGATGCCCAGAGTCTTTAGTATTTAAGTCTTAGGCGCGAGCCTAGTTTAGATCACGTCATTCCTGCTCGAATGATAACTAACCATGTATTCCGGCTGAATAAGCAGCAAGGGCTGTCGAATTGAATGTGAGGATGTTTTAGTCTTTGACATAACGGCCTCACTATTGTTTGAAGATCGTGCAAGGAATTTGCTCATCGGACGAGACCGCATTGATTGCAAATATGACATACTTAGATATCTGATGTAGCTGATTCGTTTATAATTAGAACATCGCTTGTATAACTCGATTATATGCTCATATATTCGTTCCAAGGAGATATAAAACCAAACTGCCCATGCAACCCCTCTGTAACTGTAATCTAGATTATAGGCATCCTACTCACGCTGCCGTATTTGGCTTGCCAGGCGAAAAAGTACAACAACGCACCTAGAGGTTGGCCTACCAAGCAGAAGCTCACCCAGAAGACCGAATTCCCCACGATTTTGCTCATAGGATCGTTCTTTTTCTCTAATGGCATGGTGACGCTTATGAGTGGTATTTGAAACATCATACCAGCAAAAGCAATACCTACACAAGGGTTAGCTGCACGTTGCTAACTATTGAAGAACGGGCCAAAGATACCGATTAGATTATGGGTCGGGACCCCCACCAGCATCTCATGCAGTATAGCCGAAAATGTGAATACCATCAAGCCTGCGGTGAAGGGACTCCAACCTCTGCCCACCAGTGGTGAGAAGATGTGTCTCTTCATGAAGAGATAGACAGGTTTGTTCCAAGACCTCCAATAGCTGCCCACGCTGGGGCTATTCCACCAGTCCGAGTAGAACTCGCGATCTCCGAAGCGCATCACTTCAGCTAGGGCGTTCAGTAGCGATTGGAAGAGTGCAAAGAAACCAGCAAGCCATATGACTAACGAGATCGTAGAAAGTTTCATAATCCGTTCCAAGATGGAGGCGAAGTCGAGGACCGCGATTTTGTCGAGCGAGTTGCGGAGGACAGGAGCAGCGTACTGCGCTGAGAGGAGCCAGATGAATACAGACAAACCAAGAAACTCCATTACACGTTTCATCACGAAAGACCAACGGATATGTGATGTTCTGGGATAGACTGGTTGGTAAACCAGAGTAGGAGCTAACCAAAAATATGTTAAGTTTCCAACTGTAATGTTCTGAGGATATGGACACGAAGAATATATCTCCGGGATTGTAGATTGAGTAGACGGGTTCAGCATTGCATGCCGCAAGTCCCGGTTGGTAAAGGCGTAAGAGCAGTTCTTCAGCCAGACAATAATCGCATGGAGCTCACACAGAGTCCCTATACCTGGATGATGAATGTAATAGTATACCACGAAGTTAGTGACGGCTAGACATAGCGTGGCGTTCACAGTATGAGCGAATGCCACAAAGCGCCAAGTTGATTGGAACGCCTTCTGTTCTCTCTCATTCTCTTCAGCAGATCTATCCTTTTTCATGCGTCCCACTGCACCCTTAACTTGTAGGGCAGCGGCCAACTCAATAATATAGGCAACAAATAGATGGCATGGAACAAGAGCAAAAAGGATGGCACCGAGTATGAGATCCTGTTTCCGGTAGTCGTGGCATCGGATGCAAATGAGGACGCCGTACTAAGGCAAAGTTAGCACTAGCATTGCCTGTAGGAGCATATAGACCGCAGCTACCTTCATGAAATTTTCCACAATGAGGCGCAAGTTCATTACCACTGTCGCTCCCAGTCAGTGTCTTCTTCTCTCATGATAGGTAGGTTGCAACGATACCTAAGACGATGACCACGAGGTTGCGGATGCCGACGAAACTTGGCGTGACCGGTGAGTCTCGACTTAAACAAGACGGATGTATCTGGTTATGATAAGCAGCAACATGGCGATACTTTGACCTGGCCTGCTGCACTCGCGACCCAAGAGGTTTGCCTGCAAAACTTGACGAACTTGACGAGCTGTCCGGCGTCCCCTGGAGGACGGATTTCGAATCCTGAGACCGCACATCATGTCCGGAACTGACAGCAGTATCTACCACACTCGGCATCCTAGAAGACAATAACCAAAGGTATCCTGATTATGTTTGAGTATTGAGAACCGCTCGCGGCCTGCTCGGATGAGAATAAGATTGATTGTATGCAAATAGGTAGTATCAGTTGTCAACAGATGGTAAACGTTTCAGATCACAGAAAACGGCCACTCAATTGCGGCGTTAACACGACAAGACAACTAGCAGGCAAGAGTCTTACTCTTGCCGCCAGTCAAGTCATTAATGGCAACACGCACGCATTGATCAGGACCTTGTCGAGAGGAGCAAGGGCAGCGTGGCGGGGTTAAAACACCGCGACAGCAACGGGGAACGCAGAGCTATGACCTCCGGACGCATCCTTGGACCTTTAGTAGCCCCAACAGCTGTTCGGCCAATGACAGCCAACGACCGCAACATCAGTCCGCGGTTTCTGCGCAGAGCGCCGACTACCGCTGCACGCATACGAACTTACCAAGGGCTGATTGTGCCGGTTACGGAATTCCTGTCGCCTGCAAAGAGGGATACTCAGAGTACATGCTAATACGGTGATATCTCTTGACATGGTCGAAACCCCTCGAACTCTCCGACCGATCGAACGTTCGTGTTTGGCCAGTTTCTCGTGACGGTGTTGCGATGGCTCTCTACGACGAGTCCGCCAGCGACTCGCAATTCGCTACAAGACCCGCGAGGCCCTATGAAGGTGGAATTGTAGGGCCTCGAAGGCCCCGTATGTGGAAACTCCGGCGTATCTGATATCTGAGCGTGCTGACAGGGAGATAGGACCGGTCACAGACTATGGCTCGTCAATGCTACAGTGGATGCGCACGCGACGCCCACGATACAAAGGAGCTCACAGGATGGAGGCTGAGAGGCCAAGCGCAAGCTATGTAGTTGATGTGAGATACTTTTCTCTCGATCTTCCCGGAGTCAGCCACTGATCTCTTGCTAGATGGTGCCTCCCTTGGCTAGAATCCATTCACCCGCAGATACAATCCCCGTTCGACATTTACATCAATCGATTGGAAAGTCAAAGAAGCCGATTACAGTCGTGAGATGGACTCCTGAGGGTAGGCGGTTACTGACAGGCGGGCATACTGGAGAGTTCATGTTATGGAACGGGACTGCGTTCAATTTCGAGACTGTCATGGATGTAGGGTGACAACTGTTCTTGATTCACAATGGTCCTCCTAGCTAACTCCTATCCAGGCACATTATGACCAGTACCAAGCAGGCGTCACTTCTGCCGCGTGGTCTCATAGCCATGACTGGCTTATTTCAGGAGGACAGAAGGGTGATGTGAAATATTGGCGCCCGAATTTTAACAACGTGGAGACCGTGGATGATGCACACCATGACGCGGTTCGAGATCTGTCATGGAGTCCGAGCGACACCAAGTTCTTATCCGCTTCGGACGACACTACGTTAAAGATCTTTGACTTTACGGCCCGAATGTGTGATACTGTGCTTACTGGCCACAATTGGGATGTGAAATCCTGCGACTGGCACCCCACCAAAGGGTTGCTCGTCTCCGGTTCAAAGGACCACCAAGTAAAATTTTGGGATCCTCGCACTGGACGATGTTTGACGACACTACACAGTCACAAAAACACCGTGACAACCACCAGATTCTCTCGAGTGAACAACAATTTTCTGGCTACCTCTTCAAGAGATCAGACGGCAAGGATATTTGACCTTAGGATGATGCGGGACATTTGTATTCTCAGAGGTCACGAGAAGCCTATCTCATCATTAACATGGCATCCTGTTCACAGTTCTTTGGTATCCACTGGCAGTGAGGATGGTTCGTTATATCACTATCTTCTGGATGAACCCAATGTACCAGCGGGACATGTCCCTACACTTGCACCATGGGACAGCCCCGATCCGCAAAATTGCCCCGCGCAAGTTATATATCCGGCTCATCGCATCCAATATGCACACAGTTCTACGATTTGGTCTCTAGATTGGCACCCTCTGGGTCACATTTTGGCGTCCGGTTCAAAGGATAACTTTACTCGATTCTGGTCTCGGGCTAGGCCAGGAGAGACAACCTACATGAAGGACAGATTCCACATTGGAGAAGAAGCGGCTGAAGCACAAGGCACCTGGAACAGAGGGTTTGGAAAACGCCAAATGCGCGAAGAAGAAGAGCAGGAGCTGCAAGACGAAGCGGAAGGTCTTGTCGACCAGAAGAAGCCTGCGGCACAGCCCGTACTACCCGGTATTCAAGGTGTTCCTCCTGGCCTTTCTTTCACAGATAGTTCAAGCACACCAGGCTTGATCCCAGGTATCGGGGGGGCCCAGCCACCACCGCCACCATCGCAAGGGCTGCCCACGTCTCTGCCTCAAATGGACCCGTCTCGTCTGGCATCAATGCTGTCTAATGGTCTACCGCAGCAGAAGAACGGTCAAAACCCGCAGAACTTTGGTATTCCCGGATTTTCGATGCCGACACAATTCCCTAGCATGCCAGCGAACCTCAACCTTGCTGAATTGCAGAAACAACTTCTCTCGCAGGGCATTCAGTTGCCTCAGCATTTCCCCCCTCCGAACCCTCCTCCCAACAATGGTCCCGTAGCGCCCCCTATGATGGGAGGCATTCCTGGTTTGCAAGGTGGTTTTGCCGACAATGGACCTAACGATGACGGATTCGGTATCCGCAAGAGAGGTCCACTCCCTAGCCAGTACGATAGCTTGAAGGAGGAACAAAGGAGAGGAAACTGGCGTACCGCAAGGTAATCTACCCGAGTAGTGATTGGGATAAATGGGGCAGGTTGGGCGCACAATGTCGATGTTTTATGTCCAAAAATGTGGCGTTAGGTACTCCTTATTAGTTTCCCTGGAAGTGGGATTTAGGACGTGTCGGTAGGACGGCTTGACCGGTTGTCTATAGCATATTATACCGTATACCTTGGTACAAGAATTATGACATAATCCACGGTCATGAAGAAATTGGCGGCTGTCACATATCTTCTGAGTAGGCCATACACCATGGAAGTAAATCAACGCATCAAGGTCCAAGCCTCTCGATCCTATTCGGATACGTAGTTGCCGCGGAGTGTCTGGAACATTCTGTCTAGTCTGTACCATCTCATAGACCACCTTGAGTCGGGAAGCTTGACAATATTAATACAAGGACGTTGACCCCGGCCCAGACCAACGGAATCCAGGTCGACATCGAAAAGCTCCCTGCTTCATAAACGGCCCCGAGACTGCTCACCACAGATTAGCATGAATCACGTACATATTATCATGACACCCGAGTAAAACTGACAGTAGGCCAACTATGCTGCCGGCCAAAAGTGCTTCTAGGCCACCAATAACGCCGTACACCAGGGGCGTGATCCAGATAACACGCCAATTACGCCATTGCATAAAGATTGCGCAGGCAGCGACCACTAGGTGTGCACCACCACTCAGAAGGAGTGTCCAGTAAAGCGTGAAGCGCCATATATCGGACGTGTAGTAAAGGTAGTTGGCCCTCCCAACTTTGCCAAACACAGGGTCGTACAGTGATGGGAAGGACGGCGTATGGTAATCGAATGGAACCCGATTGCTGGTGGTCATTTGTTTTCGTGGTGAGGTCTTTCAAACCGGTAAACAATGATGATGATGATGATGATGAGAAATAACGCGCACCATCGTGTCCTTATCGGGAAATATCTCTGAAACAGTGCGTATTTGCACACGGATACGATAGCTGTCTGAGTACTTTCTCCATGCGGACTATGGAGACTGGATAAATGACGCGGCGGTTTGCACCGTTTGGTTGTTAGCTTCGGCTATCTACCTCGGCTGGGGATGATCTGGGGTCGGGTTACCATCCTGACATCTGGGATAGCAAGGCGTCTGTTGTTTTTTTTTTTACTGATGCGGTTATCAACGCCTGTTTGCTAGCATGGCGACAGAGCGATCTTTAGCAAAGCTCCTGCGGTCACTTCAGACCGCATCGGAGCTTGAAGATGCCTTTGCGTAAGATAACCGGGACCTAGAGTCTATGGACCGTTACTGACGTGCTTAGATTACTCCCAACAGCAACCAGCTTCCTAGCGATTCTTACGAATCCTCTGAACGTGACCCTGCTTGCATCTCAACTGTTGAGCGCTCCTGCAATCTGGGATCATAGTGTGGATCTGCAAACGTGCCGCCGAATCATCAGCGTGTTTAACACCGCCGCAATCACAATCCTACAGCAAGACACGATCGATGAGCCCCGAGCGCAATATGCGAGACGGAAAGGGTTAGATCTTGAGGCATGGGTGAAAGCTGTCGTAAGCGGTGCCGACGAGAGATCCCCACGATGGAGGCATCTTTTACTGCTTGGTGGTGTCCTGCTTGGATTTGAAGGTCAGAACAGGCAAGGGCTGCCTTCACATATCCGAATGAAACTTGAGTCAGGACTGGTAAAGGCTACAAATCTTGCTCTAAACGAGCTCAGGCCGGGTGATGATATTGATGGTTATGCCATAACAATGGTTCTGAATCATACCTTCGAGTTGTTGTCGGATTTCGAAAGGAGCCTGCTAGAATATGATCGCCTGCTTCCGGTGATAGTTCGCGCGACCTTCTTGTCTAATGAAGGGCTTGAAGGGGGATATTTTCTCGGTACGATTGATCGTGAAGTTGTCGAAATCCCGGGCAAGAAGTTCAAATGGTCTGCAGAATCTGCCAGCTACAAACATATGAAAACAATATCCTCCAAACCGCTCGTATCAGCACTTGGGCCGCTGTCGCGATTGGTAGCCCACGCAATTGAGAACGTCAATGATCGGTCTCTAGTATCTGGGACTGTGGATTATTTGGCGGACTTCGTACGCACTTTGATAGTGCAATGGCGGCAGAACAAATTGTCTGAGATTGACAGAGCTGAAGAAGTGGTTTTCTTGGATGGAGAATCATTGAAAACGACTATTCCCGCTCTCTGGAGACTGCTACGCACATGCATGTTTTCGATAACGATCATTCTGCGAGCTGTCCTTGGGAGGGTTCTCAACGATCGGGTATTGGCGGGTAATGGAAGTTAGTTCATTTCGCAGATCCTCGTGTGATTCATGTCATTGACTTTTCCAGGTGCACCATTCTTGTCGATGCAAGTCCTACACATCCTTCGGAATCTCTACTTTGTCTCATCTCGGATCGGCCAAAACGCATCTTCTCAGTATACGTTCGTGTACCTGACCGCCATAGATATACTATCGCAGTATCCGGACCTCACGGAGAACTTCTTGCGCAGTATCAAACCCAGTGAGCTGGGTCAGATACCATCGCATCCCCTCGAAAGATGTCTTGACCTTTTCTTTTTGAATACGGCGGAGCACTTCACTTTGACGGCGTCGCCAGAAGTAAGCGAAGAACTCCTTATTACGGCTGCTCTCCCTTACCTTGCCAAGGGAGGGAACAACCATCTCTTGGAGATATTTGAAGCCGCACACAGCGTCGTCCTTGCAGTGTTGGCAGCACCCAAGAGTGCCAGCATAGCAGCCGAACATCTCCCATTCTATATCGACAACCTTTTTGCTGTAAGTTCCTTCGGTGCCCTGTTATCTTCCACTTGCTTACAGCCGTTCAGGTTTTCCCACAAAATCTCTCCGCCCGCCAGTTCCGCCTTGCCTACAAGACCATTCTTCAGATCACCGCCCCTCCCTCACCTCTAGCAAACAGCCAGCCGCTTTTGCCTTCTACCCTCCTAGAGCTCCTCCACGACCGTACACAACGAGCATCTCCGGAACCCCTGCCTCCACCCAAGCAAACACCGACAGCAGAGGAGCTCACCAATCCTTCACCTCCTCTCTCCGAACAAGCAGCTCTAACCCTTGCCTTGATTGACTGTCTATGCTTTCTGCGCATTGACGATCTAGAGGAATGGCTTCCTCTCACAGCTCATCTTATCAATAAGATCCAGAACCCCGAGATGCGGGCTACCTGCGTTGAGCGCTTCTGGGAGGCACTCAGTGGCGGTGAGATGGATGTCGAGCGTGCGTATTTCTGTGTCCTCTGGTGGAGCACAAGAGGTGGTAGGGAGCTTATCCTCTATGGTGCGGAGGGAGAGGCGGACTCCAACACTGAAGATGGACCGTACATGAGCGGTGCTATCAGCAGTGCTATCAGCAATGCTGCTCGTGAGAGTAAACTTTGATGCCGACCAGAGTCCAATAGATGGACACTGTCGATTTAGCAAAAGGCGTTAGTACTGTATATACATTCTTTTCTGATATCCCGGTGGTTCATGTATGTACATTAAGACTTCTACTTCACCATCTTTATCACATCACATAACTCGGTCCAGCATACATGCCTCAACACGAATCATGCAGGTGCAACATGATGCAAGCCAAAAAAAAAAATGATATCTTTATCTCTAAATTTTGAAACCACCCATTTAAGGACCGTAACACATGCGAGTATCCAGCCCAGCATACAATACATATAACTGATCACTTAAGACCACAAACTCCAAGCTTTAGGGGTATCATAAATCCAGAACCATCCTTCCCGATAGGTTACCCAGTCTGCCAAGGGTGATTCCCAACATATGACAACAAAGACGCGATCCGACACCCCATCACCCTCATACCACACTTCCACGTCGTCCACCGATTTCCAACGAGAAGACCCGCGGCCAAATACATATCTTCTCGCTACTGCATTTTTCATCCTCAGATGCACGGCCGCTATTTTCCATATTTTCATCAGGCACATTCACAATGGGAAAGGATTCGTAGCCTTCTTTGAGAGGGACACTGAGATGACGGGGCCGGGGCCGGGGCCATTGGCGCTGTCGGATTTTAGCTGGTTTGTCTTCTCTATTGGTTATAGATGTCGAACTCGTTGTTTTCTGTACAGTCGGAGAGCTGGATGTCGTGCTCTTTACGTGGCCAGCACCAGCACCAGTATCAACCTTCTCCCCATCCCAACTCAACTCCCCACGATCCTTCCTTTCCCTATCCCTAGCCTCCCTCAACCTCTTCCGAAACGCAAACCTATCAAACTCATCGCACGCTCCATCCGGCGCCCTTGGCGGACCCAACACAAGTCTCACATCCCTCTCCAAGAACCGATGTGACTGACACGGCGCCGGGTCCTGAACGTCCGGAAAAGCGAAGAAAGATCTTTGACATAGGACCAGGTTTTGGGGCGTGTAGAGCGGGTTCTGCGCCGTGTTGATCGTGTAGCGTCGATGAGTGCTTTGAAGGGTCTGTGGAGGTGGTTGGATAGGGAATGATGGGCAGATGTAGACTTGAGAGGTTGTGCAGCCGCAGGGTTTGTGGATGTGGCTGCGGCTGCAGCACATTGTTTCGGGGAGGAGAAGGGGAGATACAGATGAGAGTCTTGGCTTAGCTGGTTCGAGGGATGAGGGTATAGTACTGATGGTGGTGATAATACCGGGATCTTTGGGTTGTCTGAGTATGAAGAGCTATGCCAGAACTTGATCGAAAGATAATTGAGGGCCAGATGCCGCAATGAAATAAGGAGAAGCGTAGTCAGAGTGAAGCTGGTGCGAATAGTATGGAGAACAAAGCTCTTTATATACTGCGATGCAGGTTAGTCATAAGAAGGGAATATCTATCTCGTGTAACCATCCAGCAGGGATGCTGGATGAGTTGGTGGGTAATGAGATGATTGCGATTGCTTGGTGAAAGGCAGGTTCACAAGGCACAGGTGACAGAGCTGGTGCTGTCATGGTGATTAACTTATTCGAATTAGAAATTAACTTGTCTGGGCCATGTACCGCTAGCAATGTTCCCATAAAACATATTAGACGAAATATAGAAATAAGGATTAGATAGCGATCTATCTGTATGAAATCAAGCATATAGATCACAGGAATGAGGGTATCAAGAGAGAGAGAAGTTAATATTTTGAACTTGTGCAACAGAAGATATTAGAAAGAATTATGGATGCTGTTGCGGAGACAGACATGCAATTAATGAATTCCAGGGATTCCGACTCCTGTTTGTTTCTTGTACTCCAGATACTCATCTCCGAAGAAGTGGATCAGGAACCTCTCCTCTCCTATTTTTTTTTTACTGTGTCAACGTTTCTTCTTGTGATTGGAAAGCGTATGGATGCAGAATAAAACTTACTTTCTATTCGAGCGGAAAAGAACTTCCACAAAACGATCGCATAGGCCCAGAAGCAGAACATGTTCCCGAGCACCATTTGTGATCCTAGTCCCCACCAGAAGAACCCAAAGTAGCTGGGATGCCGGAACACGCTGTATACACCGCTCTTCACCAATGTATGTCCCTCTTTGTGTTCCACCTGCACTGTATGGTTGAAGTTGCTGCCAGCCTGGACCATTGCCAAGGTCCTGAACACCTGGCCGACTGTCATAAGGACCAATCCCACAAAGACCTGAATTTTAATTCCTCCATACACTATGGCGGTCCATTCAAAATAGCTCTCGGGAAGGAGCAGGTGGGAGAGTGCACACTCTGCTATGGCTGAGCTGTGCGCCACGTTGTATGCCCAGCCATTTGCGCTCAAGAGAAATGCAGATATCGATGCGTGACGAGTGTTGTATCTTGCCGTGACGTAGTATTCGAGGAAGTGGAAGAGGCTGAGGGAAGCTGTGAAGAAGGGTACGCGCCATAACGGGGTCGATAGCAATAAGAAAACTGTGAGGCACACGGACACTCCAAAGACGATTCCTAGACAGAATGCTCTCAAGGATATTCCAGAGAGAGCTTTCTTTCCACCAGGGTAGTTAGAAGGGTCAAGAGTAGAAGGCGGCTTTGCGGACCCGTTGCCGGCAGGTCGGACAGGCGGCCACTCGGTTCTCTCGACGGGGCGCTCCATAGGCCATGAAATATTCGAATGGCCAGTATTCGGATCGGAAGAAGAAGAAGTCGCTGCAGTCGACATGATTGTCGCGTGGGAGAAAATGGTGGGGCGGCTTATCGCCGACTTGAGGTGTTAGGATCCGGTGATCTCTTCAGACTGTCAGAAGCACCTTGAGGGCTGAGTAAAAGCTATTCCAAGGCATAAACGCAAGGCCAGGTCAAAGAAATTCCCATTGGGCCTTTGTTCCACCTACGATCTGCTTGACATGGTCTAGTAGACTCCAACCGCACGTGGTGCGTTTTGTTTTTTGTTTCTCAGGGCGATATGCTGACACGCGACTCGGCGAGCTTATGTTGTCACTTGTCGCTGTCTCTGCGTCAATCCTTGGCGGGCTGGAGCTCGTGTGGAACCGTCGACGGACAACCCCGCCCAGATGAGGCTACAGTAGTCACTAAGATTAGAGGAGTCGTCGATCGCACTTTATGGTCGAGATCTCCATGATAAGCATCATCTGCTTCAGTTTATTCGGCAGTTGAACTATCGCATATTACCTTTTCTCAGTCTCAAAAGCTACCGTTGTCTCCATAGCACCTTTACTACTATCCAGGCTGCCAACAATTTCCTTCTCGGGATAGGTATCTAGTACGATGTCTGATTCCACAGAAAAAGATAAGATGCTCCGCGGGGAACTCTTCCATGCATTTACCCCGGAGCTAGTAGCCGCACGAGCACGCTGCAAACATGCCTGTAACAGATACAACAATGCAGGGGAGGTTCCGCGCCGACGGCTGGTCGAGCTTTGGAGAGAGTGAGTGGCCGTACTAGGAGCAGGAGTCCGTCCATTCCTTTTTGTTCAATGCGTCTACCCGGACAATCTGGGATTGATTTAGTTAATCTAAGATTATCCCATTCAGTCCAGCTAATTGTGGACCAACAGTATCGTTGAGGATAAGACACCTCTTCCGGAGCCAGCAAGCGATCCAGTCCAGGATGATTTATTGTTTCAATATGAACCGTGGGTTGAGCCACCAATCCGCATGGACTACGGCTTCAATGTGAAGCTAGAAGAGGGTGTTTTCATCAATTTCAACTGCGTCATCATTGACACATGCCAGGTCACCATTGGCTCCCGAACGATGTTTGGTCCCAATGTCAGTCTCTTCAGCGGTACGCACCCACTCGATCCTGCACTTAGGAATGGTACCCAAGGCCCAGAGCTAGGCAAAGAGATTCATATTGGCGAAGATTGTTGGATCGGAGGGAATGTCATCATCTTACCAGGAGTGACTATCGGAAAAGGGGCTACCATCGGTGCTGGAAGTGTAGTGACGAAGGTAGGGCAGTTTCGTAACCGAGGAAACCAACAGAAACACTAATAGCAGTTTTCTCAGGATGTCCCTGCTTTCCACGTTGCTGTTGGCAATCCAGCAAAGGTCATCCGGAAAATTGAGACCCCGATGATGGAGTAATCAGCTCGTCAGCGTGCTAGACGTCGTCATCTTCCTGATATGCTGGTATAGAATCGTAAATGTCAGCCCCCAGGGATCTAGAGAAACCGCATTGACTCCCCTATGTTTATGTTCATTTGGAGTGCTTAGTGCGGGAATAATTGAAAAGAGGAACTTGGCATTGCATTACCTTGGGTGAATTTCGATTAGAATTACTTTTTGTATATAGTGTATATACGTCCAGAGTTCTGGCGATTCTGGCCAGTGTCACTATATAACACATCTGATGAAGAGTATGCTAAGCTTCTCTACCGTTGCTATATTGCTTTGGAGAGTTCGAGACAGGGAACAGGTGGGGTCGTGTGGCTCTGGAACAACAGTTGCTTGGTACCAAGGCACATCAGCCAGGTAATTTGAGAGCCTTCCACTACCCCTGGTGGCCAAATAAGCCTCCTCGTGCTCTCAAGAGACCAACACACTGCTTTACAACATCAGGCAACCCAAGATGAAAGAGCAGTACTGCCACTACGAGTGCCAGTAGCCGTACTCCTTTGTTTCAGGGAATTGGTTACAGAACGATGTGTTACCAGGGGTAGGGCGAGGGGTCCACGTGAATACTATAACAGACTCCATAGCTTCAATCTGTCTTCCCAGGTGTCGCAGAAAATGACATCCCCAACATCAATCTTTTTCGGGTCCTTGCGTGTGGTCAGTGTAACTTGAGGCTCTTGAGGGGCATGCGCTGGACGCGCGGTAAACCCAGCCAACAGGAATCTCCAGGAAGCAATCGGCGTGTAAAGCAACCAATCGGAAGCGGGCGATGATTGACACTGAGCGTCTGGGCATTCCCGCTGCCTGGAGCTCTCCCAGTGGGTACGCCAGTGTTTGGAAAACAGGCCTCAGAGTCACTAAAGGGCTAGCTGATTTTTTTAGGTTGAAGAAAGGGTCCTGCAAGTTATACTAGGTGAACAGTGAACTGAACAAGCCACCGCAGATTTCTAATCTCATTGCATTATTATTATTTCCCTATCAGTGTATCGCCATTGTGTGTTACTCTCAAAGCTTCCATGGCCAGAGTGTCTGCATTTCCGCCACCTCCAACTTTGATTCTTTTTGCATTCATTTTCTTGTGAACAGGGACTCAGTCGCCTTGACCATTCTAGCTTCGGCTTTTTTTTCTGGACTACTCCAGGTCAAGCCTGGTGTTTAAGGTAGTGGTCCCCGCTGGTCGTCCACACCACAGCCCTTCCAATTCGTCACTAACTACCGCGGTTCCTCTCCGCCCGCACGTCAGCGCGATACCGATACTGTTGCTCATTCCTCCAGGTGCTCTCCGCACCGCGGCAGCTGCCTGATTTCTACACCACCCACAACACACCACCATTTCACCAGCCGTCCCTGAGAACTGTGGGAAGTTCCCTCCTCTCTCCTCTTTCTTTCCCTTGATCCTCACCTCCTTCTTTCCTTCGATTCTTCAGGTGGGGTATGAAAATGCCATGGCAGGTGCTCCGCTAGAGAGCTCTAGCACCCCGCCTGATATCATACCAACAGAACCGGACCAGACGGGCTCACACAGTGTCCCCATGGAGGACACTGATCCCCAGGCTACGCGGAAACGACCTCGTCTCGATAGTGGCAGTGGTGCTCGCGAGTCGATATCTACCACCGACTCTCCAAGCGATCCAGCACCCGAGCAGGCTGCGGCTTCTCTCGCAGCGGACCAAGAAGCTCTTGCCCAACAACGACCGGCAAGCAGAGTGACGATCAATATGAAGTCCCCCGCGACCGTAAAATCGGATTCCGCGACCGTGGAGTCGCACCCCGAGCAGTCCGATAACTCCCCGCTCCCACGCCCGAGACCTTCCGCAGAGATGAATGCACAGTCATCGACGGCGATCTCAATATCTTCGTCTCCCACACGGAGCCCGGAGATAGAGGTCGCTGACGTGGAGGATATGGACCAGGACCCATCCACAACAAATTGGAGGTCATTGGGCGACGCTCTGCGGGATCAAGCAGCTGCAGAAGCTGTACAGCTGCACGAACAGTTGTCGCTGACAGATACATTTCCCAAATTGCGAGGAAATCTGGATCTTCGAGAGTGCATAGAGGAGATGGGATCACTAATTGAAAAAGGTATGGCGCCACTGCGCGCGTCAACCACGTTATAATGGATACTGAACGCAATACGCATAGGACATCCGCACGATGTAGCTGTCTTTATTGCGATCAAGAATTGGCTCATCGACGACTGTTTAAACAATCTCGATCTGATTACGTATGATACATTCGTGGAGGAACGCGAGTTTTGGGAGGAGCTCCCGACAACAGTGGAGGGCCTTTTACGGAGAGGGTAAACAACATGAAGACTCTTATAACTATTACAGTGAGATTCTAACCTCTGCATAGGCTTGACTTTCAACCTAACGATGGAAACGGCACATGGAAATGTTTGGAGGAGTTCCTGCTCGGCTTCGCTCAGCTGGCGCTACATCTTTTACACCTAGATACCCTAACTTTACAACAGTTTGGTGAGCAAAAGGACATTCCAGCGCCAGAAATGATGTCGAGGACCTATTTACCATCGCTCGGCTGGATCCTGCAAATAGCTACCATTCCATTTTACCGGACAATGGATAGGTTGTACAGTCCGGAGCTTGGGAATCTCGTCGCTCGCCTCAACGATCAGGTCGCTGCACCCCCATTCAGTGCGATGCAACATCTATCTGAGTTTGCTTCCTGCGTTGTGGAACTGCTTCCGCGATGGCCACAGTTGGCACCCTTTCTAGTGGCGGTGGTGACCATCACTCATAGCATAGTGGAATCCGGAAATGAACGAAGAAAATTCCGCGCAGATGATGCCCTCCTGGAATCCCCCATTTTGGCGCACACGAGAACGGCGGGTTATGCTCTTGTTAGAGCCATTGACGATAAGTACCAAGAGCATATATCCAAGAAGTCACAGTGGGTTACAAGTGACACAAGCGAGTCGATGCTCCGCTATGTCTCTCTACTCTACTATAGCTTGTCCAGCCAGGATGCTGACCTGGCCTCACAAATAGCACAAGATTTGTCGATAAGTTTCCCAGAGAGTGCAAAGGACTCTGATTATCCACAGATAATACATTGGGGTTGGAAGTTCAGTGTCCTCAAGAAGCACATCATGGAAGGTCGGATGGAGCTCAGAGTTCATGGGATGGAGACCATGCAAAATGACCTTGTGAACCTCTGGAGGCAGCACATTCAGAATAATCCATCGGGGATCGAATACCCGATCACCCAATACCTCGTGAGATTTTTGAGGGAGAACAAAATCGTCGAGTATATTGTCGGTGTCGGTTCACATCCTCAGCTCATCAGTCGAAGCGGGAATATCGTGGGCTTCTTGGTCGTGACTTCGACCTACACTGATCAAGACACGGATACCATCTGGCATGCTGTCACAGAGAGCCAGGATCCGAGAATCGTGGGTGAGATTCTCAGTATGCTCACGCGTACTTTTGCCATGCACCAGGCTTCTTCCAACGCGCTGCTCTACCTGTGTTCCAAATTACTCGGGCTTCCGCTCGACCGGTTTGACGCAAGGATGGTTGATTTCTGCGAACAGCTCCTCCACCATGTACGGGAAAAACATAGTGAGAGAAGCCGGCATGAACCATTGGATATCATGCATGTGGATGCCATTCCCCTCCGGCTTTGTGTGCGACTGATCCGCGAGACCACTGCGCTTGAAGGATTTTCGGATGAGCATAAAGCCTTCTTACAGAAGTTTGCGAGTACACAGCTCAGTCTATTCCTCAATATCGGTTTGAGTGCATCAGACAAGATGGACATGTACGAACGATGCATACAGGATATTGCCGAGATGAATCAATATACCGTGGGCAGTATACAAGCATTGAACGCTCTTCTTCCTGCTTATGATCCACATGAAATTCGAAAACTCGCATTGGACTTTGACTTGACCCGTCTAGTGATCAGCGAGTTAGCTCACGCTCTGGAAACGGAACAGTCTAATTTCAGTGATTCTTTCTCAAAGAATGGGCTCTTTTCTCGGATCCAACTTCTCAACCGCCTTATCGACAAGGTACCTGACACGCTCACGCCGGACCTCAGTGACACGCTGTGGGACAACATTCTAATGTCAAGGAGCATAGTCGAACAGGGAAGGGCCGCTCTCTGGGACATGCTGTGCAAAGTAACGGCCCGCTGTGGGAAAAGAAATCCATTTATTGAGCGTTGTATCCACGAATACATTCCAAAGCTTTCGCCAGAGGATTTCTCACAAGAAATTTTGGCATTTGCTGAGCACACTATCGGCTACGAGATTCGCTTCAACCCTCCCCCAATCTCCAAGGAAGGTGAGATCATTTCGATACCAGGGATGGATCGGATATGGCACTTTATTCTCACCGCCCCACCTGGGACGATTGAGACAAAGGCGACGAATTACGCTATCGAAGTCTACCTAGACCATGTACTAATCCGGAGAGCTCCTCGATCGGCAGCAGAGGCAACTCATGTATCTCTCGTTGATCGTTGCGTGGAGCAACTAAGGGCTGCAGCTGCGAAATTGAAATCCTTCAGTGATGGTTCTGCCAGCGGGGAAGACGAGCCCATGGTCATCGTGGCTGCTGAGGGAGAAACTCGCCTGGAAGAACTCAGATTTAGTCGGTCCTTGTTGTTTCTGCGTCAATTTCTCCAAGGTCTGCGGACTAGACCTCAATACAGCCCTCCGCAGATATCCCCGCCTGATCTTCCTGAAAGAACAGGAAAAGGTGAGATCATCGAGATCACGTACCAGTGTTTCAACGGCGGCGCGGGATCGAAAATGCGCAGTCTTCGGATCGGGGATCTCTCGACCGCTTCCGAGCTGGTCGACCGACTTGTTCGACTGACCGGCTTCTCGAAGTTCGATACTATCTATGGCGGACAGAAAGTTGATTTGCTAAGCGCGCCGCGTAGCACTCTCCGCGATCTGAAACTCCGGTCAGGTCTACTGATTGTCAGAAAGGTTGGAGAAAGTCAAGACGCTTCAACTGTTGGGAGACGACAGTCCCTCACTGTGGTGGATTCGGAGGTCCTGAAACATTTTGACGACTTATACGACTTGCTAGGTCTTGAAGACAAGCTAGCTCGAGAGATATTTGACTTCCTCGTTGTCTTCCCACCACAACAACGCGTGCGTGACTTGGTGAAGTCCGAGGCAAATTCTGCGGAGGAGATATTTCCTATGGACAAGCCATACAAACTGCTCTATTCCGTCAACGCCCTTACGACCTGCCTGAGAGAGGAATCAACGGAGGAAGAACCGAACCAAGATTTTCTCCGTCACAGCATACAATGTCTAATCGCAGCGCTGACTCGCCCGGAACTGTCAGAATCTTCCGACCAGAGTTCTTTGAAGCTTTTATTTGTTTGCAATTTCGTTGAGAGTTTGTTAATTGCTCTCTCAGTGCGCTCTGTTCCTGGTGACAGCCCACTTCGCCTATTAGACCCGACAAGCTTGGTCAGACAGCTTCTTAAACTTATAAGCACGGGACGGTCCTTAACCACTGATATTCTCTCTGAGATGGCTATTCAGAAACTAATTTGCAACTCTTTTTCCGTGCTCATTGAGGGCTCCATACATGACAACAAGTTCTGGGACATTGTCAAGGGGAATGCGCGATTTGAGGAACTCATCTTCACTTTGCTTTTGGACGAGCCTCGCCAACCTGTTCGGAAAGAGATTGCAGATAATATCGCCATGGTCTGTGGTCCGACAAAATCGCGGAAGGGCTCCAAATCAGTCAACGACGATTCAGAAAGGTCCGACTTGTCTCAAAATTTCACCACGATTGGAATCCTCGCCACTCTGTGGGCGGCATTTGTACAAACCTTTGATCGGACTCCTCAGTATGCACATCAGTCTCGGGAGTTTTTCGAAGTGGCTCTTTCCGTTTTTCGATCCGTTGCTGAGAGGTCTCCTGGTGATCTCATTTTTGGAGAATATCTCACACAATGGAGTGCCATCATGCTGAGCCATAAGACCGAGGAGTTTGTAGGTCGTGAGACAGTTGACCACGTGGTCTTGGGTTTCTCACGTCTAATAAGGCTATGTTTGGAACTGGCGGAAATTACTGAGACGCCCATCAATCCTTCCGACATTATGGAGAACGTCTTCAATAACTACCTCTTCCCGGATCTGTCTGCACCTACACTAGGACCCATGAGTCCCCAAGTGCCGGTCATGCATAACCAGACACGCCAGGAGCTGTACAACATTCTCTTGTTGCTTTCCAAGAACGATGAGAACTATCCCAAGGTAATTGAACTGCTCGGGGACCTCATTCCTCAGGATTATACTTATGCCCCAAACTGGTGTTTCGAACGGCAAAAGACCATTCGGTCCCCGGAGGGATACGCAGGACTCAAGAATCTGTCCAACACTTGCTACCTCAATTCTTTGTTCACACAACTTTTCATGAACGTGGGGTTTCGTGATTTTATGCTACAGCTCCAAGTCAAGGAGCCCGAGACGTCGCAAAGACTCCTTGAAGAAACCAAAAAAATCTTTGCTAATATGCAAGAGACTTGGCTCAAGAGCGTCGACACACAAGGAGCTGTGGATTCTATTCGGACTTACGACAATGAGCCGATCGATATCACCATTCAGATGGATGTGGATGAGTTCTACAATCTGCTCTTCGACAGATGGGAAGCTCAGATCCTTGATGGAGAGGAGAAAAAGAAGTTTCGGTCCTTTTACGGTGGTCAGTTAGTTCAGCAAATAAAGTCCAAAGAGTGCCCTCATATATCGGAACGACTCGAACCGTTTTCGGCCATCCAGTGTGAGATCAAGGGAAAAGCGGGTCTAGAGGATAGTCTCAAGGCGTATGTGGAGGGTGAGATTATGCAAGGAGGTAAGTCCACAATCTCAGAATTTTTCTGGCACGCTTCTAAGGAGGAATCAAGACAACAAATATTCGTGCACGTCATGTGGACGCCATGTCGACGCTGTGAAAAGGTGAGCAATCAAGATTCATCATAATTTTGTATCTCTTGGTTCCTAATACCATTATAGGGCCTGTCTCAAAGACCTTCCCGACAATTTAATATTCCATCTGAAACGGTTTGATTTCGACATGCTTACCATGATGCGGAGCAAGATAAATGACGAATTCCATTTTCCTCAGCGAATCGACATGACACCGTTCAAAGTAGAGTATCTCTCTGATCCAAACGCGTCCGTCCCACAGGACCTTTTCGAGCTGGTTGGTGTTCTGGTGCACAGTGGGACAGCTGAATCAGGTCACTACTATTCCTATATTCGCGAACGACCGACAGCGAATTCAACGGGGTCCTGGGTCGAATTCAATGATTCAGATGTCAGCCGCTTCGATCCTTCAAAGATCGCAGACCAGTGTTTCGGTGGTCTGAATGACTCCCTTCATGGGCCAGCAGTCGGCCAAGTACGGTTCAATAAAGTATGGAACGCGTACATGCTATTCTACCAACGGGTTTCTAGCATGGAAGCGGCAAAGTCTGTCTATAAGCCAACTAGAAACGATATTCCGGTGCGGGTGCCCGTGCCTGTCGCTCTTGGAAATCACATCGTTATGGAGAACGAACTGTTCATACGGACATATTGCCTCCTGGATCCTTATCACGCTTTATTTGTCAGATATCTGCTTGGACGGTCCAGAGCGATTACGAAGTCTGGGAAACCGGAAGCTTCGAAACTGGAGAAGTCAGCGATCTTCATTGCGCTCGATACTCTAGAGCAACTTGTGTCGAGGACAAGGGACCTCCTCGAACTCGACACAATTGCATCTGAACTCGCAAAAGCAATATCTGAGACTCCGAAGGGTGCATATCGCGTTATCCAGTGGACAG
Source organism: Paecilomyces niveus (assembly GCA_003116535.1). Lineage (NCBI taxonomy): Eukaryota > Fungi > Ascomycota > Eurotiomycetes > Eurotiales > Thermoascaceae > Paecilomyces > Paecilomyces niveus. The sequence continues at coordinate 37,225 of QEIL01000077.1, forward strand.
CAGAACGCCCAACCGGTATTCGAAACCTAGTCCTGAAGAGTCCCCATCCTGCTGTTCGGGGTAACGCCTCGCGTATCGTCGCTTCTGCCCTCGCAAGACTTCAGGATTTGCAGGAGGAAACATCACTAAGCGACATTGAGCGAGAGAAGTGGCAGATCAGGTTTTCCAATTCCTTTGGGAATGTTGTGGCAACACTCGAGAGTCTATGGCCTATCCTCCACACGGCCAGTCGGTCATGGGACGATTATTTTGACTTCCTACTATTGCTCACAAATTTTGGCGCATACCAAGCTGGTGTTGTTCTCGACCACGGATTCTTGCTAAAGTGCCTGGAGATAATCTGGCTTGACCGCGACAATACCAAATTGAAACGACAATATCTTGCCTATTACAAGTTAGTCGAGAGGGGTAGGAAGTTTTCACACAGGAAGCTCATGGATCTCTTCTATGTCCTGATGCAGCATGTCGACTTAACTCTTCCAGCCACTGCAGATGATGAACGCCGAACATTCCGTGATGGAAAGTATTCTCTTACTGTCACTGAAAGTTCGATGATTCGACCCCTTGGCAGGAATAATGAGTTGCTACTGCTGAAGAGGATCCTTCAGCAACATAGTAATCCTCCGGCATGCAGAAATCTCGTCGGCTTATTTCTGGATTCTGAACCGGATGCCGGAATGCTGGAGCCAATCTGTAAACTCCTTGAAGATGGCTTGAGAGTTGCCCCAGCGGCGCTATGTGCTCCCTTTCTGGAAGCAACCTTGGTCTTTTGTCGGAGGAGTCCTGATGAAGACCGGATCATAGCGCTGCTTGATTATGTCGCGAAAGGTGTCGAGTCCATCAACAACAGTGGAGGGAGAGAGCACCTTGCTTTCTTCACAAATGTTGTCTCTATCCGGAATGACAAGATTGGAAAGGACAATTCCTGGTTCACGGCCCTAGTTACAGAAAGAATACCGGACTGGGTGCCTACGCTACTGATGTACGCGGATAAGAGCATCAGAAATATGACGTTCGAAGTCCTACGCCAAATGCTGTTTGCGAAAGAACAAGAAGAGATGCCAGACGAAACCCGAATATACTACACAAAGGTCGCCAAGGAGCTGGCTCATGCGTCTGTTGACAAGTTAAGAAAGACTTACCTTGTAAATTCTGCGCAGAGTGTGGAAGCGAGGGTCGTGGAGATTATCAATTGGGTCATCTCTCACTGCATAGAAACCTATTACGATGACAGTGAAGAGGATAGTGAATTTGTCCACCAGGCAACTGGTAAGTCTGTAGTTCACTGAATAATGCCAGAACACCCATTGACGTATCTTTAGCTGTTAATACGGCAATCGAGGAACTATCTGTGGATTTGCCCGACCCCACCTCAGGTGAGTCCCCCTTTCGTATATCCATGTCATCTTCTAACTCTTGGCTCCCAGAATCTGATTTGCCTTCTCCAGAGGATTGGGAGGATAATTCTATGATGGCAAGTGATTCCGAGGTAGGACTGGCTGGCTCGCCATGAGCGATAATCAAAACCCAAAGCAACTATCTATGGAGATAGGGGGATTCATGAAGCACGAGCGATGATCATCATGAACCTTGTTTGCTTGCTTATTGCATAGACCGGCGTTTCGCAATTGCATGACCCCATTAGAGGGGATACGAACTCATTCCGCATTGTTCAAGCGATGGCAGTCTTGTTTATTCAGTATTGCCGGCGTTTGGTTGATCCTCTCTGTATCCTTGACCGGTTCCACTGTTTTTCCATTCTGTTTTTCCTTAACTACACTTCCCAAGTGAAAGGAGCAATTCTGGCGATGGGCTTGGAGCAAACAGGCAAAATACATGGGAGAGTAAGATTTGTGGGTGAATGTCATATTGATTAGGCATCTACGCATGTTCAGTGGGTGCGATCGTGGGTTACCGAAAGTGGCGTGACCTTTTGTAGGCGTCTGTTGCTCTTGCCAGGAGCAAGTCATGAATGATACACAGAATATTAGGTATGATAAATTAGGGCGGTCTCTTGATAGACATGTTGGCCCTTCAGCGACTCATCTTTTGTTCTCGTCCTTCCTATCCCTCCTTCTAGTATCATATGATCCTTTTGCCAGTCTCCTAGAAGATTAAACTTGCTCTTCTCTTCTACCTTTTTCCGATACTATGGTACGACGGATTATCAGCATAGAGAAAAGAGAACTGAGTCAATAGCCACCGACAACAAGCCAAATTTCGATGCCCCCAAATCCTTGACTAGATCGAACAGACCTGAAGCATGTATCAGTTCAGAATGAGTATTACCCTTGGGATTTAATCACAGCCCTCTCTTTTTCCTATCCGATCTACAACATCGCTTGTTAAGTCTTTCCTTCCTCCTACTACCAGTACTGATACGAAGACATATACGCAAAATCACTATGCGTAACAGAAGTAGAAGTTACGATAGTGCGGCACATTTCAAGAAATAGTAGATAATATTGCTTACGTTCCCTTACACGGATCAGATCAGGTCAGGTCAGGTCAGGTCAGGTCAGGTTGTGTATGCTTATTCTCTCTTCGAATGAGGAAAGGAAGAATTGAATTGTCTTCCATTATAATAAAAAGGTTTTTTTTTAATAAATAAATAAGAGAAAAGACCATTTTGTCGTAGCGCCTGCGCCGGTTTGGATGGAAATTTTGCAAGATTGCGATCGCGCTCTAAGAAGGAATATGCAAGCTTGCGTAGAAATGGATCGTTTTACATTTTGTCACTTTCGAAAAAGGGGTTTTCGTTGTGGACATTGAAAATGAAGGTCCCCTGGTAGGGATACTTCGTGAGTTATTGGGAGACTGGGAACAGGCGTTGAATTAGACGTCTTCGAATTCCTCGTCGTCTTCGTCTGATTCTTCCTCCTTCTTCACTGTGGGTGCGTCTGGTTCCACCTTGATTCTCTTCGCCACTGGGCCATCATCCGCGGGCGTAGATGGGGTGGCTACGGCTGTTTGGGGCGCACTGCTGCTTGACTCTGAATCCAGCTCCCTCTTGACTCCAGTCATGGGTGAGGGTGCAGCGGGAACGCTCGTCACAGCCGCGACGGCGGCAGGGGTAGCAGAGCCGCTCGCAGACAGACCGACGTCCTCGAAGTCGTCCTCTTCTTCGTCCGACTCTTCCGCACTGCTGACGTCTCGTTGGGCTTGTAGCTCCTTCTCTCGCGCCATTTCTGCGTAGTATGCGGCGACTTTGTCGTCAAGCGCATCGATATCGGGCTTCTGCTCCTCTTCTTTGATTTCCGGTTTGATCGCGACATCCGCCTCTGTCTTAATATAGTTAAGATTTCCAGCGCTGGTACTGACAGTAGAGTGTGTATGCCAGACAGGGAGAGCATTTTGCTTCTCCAGTGCAGCCTTCCGCGCTGCTTCCTCCGCTTGTTCTGCAGCGCTCTTTTCTGCGGAGGATGTAAGAGAGACCTCAAGAGCCGTAGCATCAGTCCTTGCCATTCCTCGTACAGTCTGTTGTTGTTTGGATGGTACAGCCACAGCCTGCCTGGTCGGGTTGATCTGCTGGTTGCGAATGACATCGATCTTATGATCCCAGGCCGTCTCGAAGTCGTTCGGAGGTACCTCCACGGAGTCGATCTGTTTCAGCAATTTCAACATCTTGTCTAACTGAGCCATCAACTTGCTGTTCTTTTCATGCCCCGTGCGATCGATGCCCTCGGCCCCTTTCACGTCCTCCGTCCGCTCGAGAACCGCACCGCAATTCTGACATTCGAATCCTTCCTCTCCGACCAAGCTAAGAACATCAAGTTCTGTCCATTCCGCCTTACACCTCAGACAGATGTATTCCTTCCGTTCCTGACTCGGCGTATACTGAGCCTTAATGGTCGAGGTCAACTTGGAGATCCGGTACTTGATCGCATCGATCACAGGATGGAGCGGTATATAGTAGTATTCACGGTTGACAGGACGAGTAGAGCCATCGCGAAGTTCAGTCCGCGTATGACTACACAAATCAAAAGTTATGTCAGCCATAGCTGCCAGCAAGTGAACATCCGAAACAGAAGGGAGAAGCGCCATACACTGCGATAAGGCGATCCTCGCGCAGTCGGCCGCAAAGTTTTCGCAGATCTTTCTGCTGCATGCCCAGAAGATAGGCCAGGTCTTCTGCATGGAGTCTGTTGCAGACATTAGCCACAAATATCTCACTTAGAGCTCATGCAGCCTTGAAGGAATCATACACGGAGTGTATGAAGAGCGCATCGACCACCAGGATGTGGCGCGTCTCGTAGAAAGCACGCACCACGCTCCGGATGAGCGTGTTTGCAAGATCCATAGCTGGAGAAATGACGATCGTAAGCTGAAAACGAGTTGTAGTCTGTACAGTGACTGCGTGCCTAGCAGGCTTCGTTTGCGGCTTCAGTCGGCAAGTCGAGCGCAAGCTTCGTTGACACCGAAGTTCAAAGGCAGACAGCCGATAAACACATCCTTCTCTTTCTCGCAGCAGCTAAGCTGAGAATGAGAATATAATATAAACGAGCGGTAGGAGCGGCGGACTGGGAAGACGGCCAGCTATTGACGACGATCGAACAATAGAGGCTGCTCGCAGTACAGGAGCGCAGGATAAAGTCCAATGCGGGCGATGTCAGCCGGAGACCACTGCGCAAGTGGTTCTAAAGCTCCCCGTATGGTTAGTCATCAGCCCTAAGCCCTAGTGAGAGCCTGCTTCTAGACTAGCGTCAAGCATGCAGATCTACTACGACTTGAAGTCATCAAAACTCATTCTGTCCTTAGGAACTGACAGGTATGAAAGGGGGGAAATACTGCCATTTTATGCAGGAAAAGCCTCTCTATATAAAGATTAAACCATTGCCCAGAGCTGCAGGTTTAGTAAGGTACTAGCATGGATGACCATGATATATATATATAACTCCGTACAGTTCCAGTTTTTGCGTCGTGCTCTCCTATTCTCCAGGTCTATAAGTAACAACATCGGGGTAATTTTTCATCTATATTTGAAAATAAGAAGCAACCAGTCACTGAAGGACATACAATAAATAGCGTTCAAATGTATCATTGCTTTGGTAACATTGATAGCTTCAGAGGACTGAGTATTGCAGAAAGAGAGCAGTCAGCGGTGGCTTAGTCAGCAGGGCGATCGTTGATTGGTAGCTTACGGGAACAAAATAGAAAACCGCAAGAAGAATACGGCCGAGTGTCGCGACACAGAATCCTCCATGCGGGCCTCTGTCTTGTGGAATTTGAAAATTATCAGTCGACCTTTGGGACGCTCTAGTCTTACTATTCGCACTTGGGCCCGAGTCAGCTTGTGTTCCGCAATCCCTGGCCCCTCGTTTCCGCGCAGATACTTCGGTAATTTGACTCCATCGCACGCCGGACTTCGTTTCGTTCGTAGAGCAATATGGCCGGAGGCGGAGACAGAGGAGGTGGAAGCGGTAAGAAGAGAGATATGGGAAGGGCAGAGTGGAGGTATGCTTGTGACACTAGTTTCTCCGTTTGCTGTCACCAACTAACTAAGCAAGTCGGCAACCGGTAGATAAAAGAATACGGAACGAACAGCAGCAGGAGGCAAAACGACGAAAGCTGGAGGCAGGAGAGGAACTCCAAACTCCAATATATGCGACTCACTTCTCCCCGGAGGAGATCGCGGCCGAGGACAGACGTCCCAAGAAGAAAGTTGCAGTCTTGATGGGATATTCTGGTACCGGCTACCATGGCATGCAATTGTAGGATAACCCGTGGTTTCTATCCCATAATAGGATGTTCTGACGCATTACAGGAGTGACAAGGAAAAGACGATCGAGGGTGAGCTCTTTCCGGCGTTTGTCGCAGCCGGCGCGATCTCGAAGGCAAATGCAGCAGATCCAAAGAAATCATCGTTGGTCCGCTGCGCCCGCACGGACAAGGGTGTGCATGCGGCTGGCAATATCGTGTCTCTGAAGATGATTATCGAGGATCCAGATATTGTTCAGAAGATCAACGAGAAACTGAGTCCTCAGATTCGTATTTGGGGCATCCAGGTTACCAACAAGGGCTTCAGCTGCTACCAGATGTGCGATTCCCGTATATACGAGTACTTGATCCCAACCCATTGCTTTTTACCTCCCCATCCGAGTACGTACCTTGGGAGAAAGATCACCGAAATTGCAGAGCAAACAGGCGACCTTGAGAACTTGAAAGCAAGGCAAGAAGAAGTGGCGGGCTTCTGGGATGAAGTTGATGAGAAGTATATCAAACCTATTCTAGAAGGACTTCCAGAAGATGTTAGGCAACTGGTCGGAAAGTCGCTTTATCTGGAAGAGCAGGAAAAGGCAGCTCTAGATGCTGATGTACCGGAACCTGAGAACAAGCTGCCAGAGGTCCAACCCACCGAGACCAAAGCAGAGGAACAGCCAGCAGAGGACAAGCCCGCATCCGAAGGAAATGATGATTCCGCAAAACCACAGGAAGGACTTTCCGAGGAGGAGATCGCACGGAAGCAGTTGATCAATGCCACTATCAAGTCAATCAAGGCAGCCTACCTCAGCGCAAAACGCGCTTACCGCATCCCCAAGAAGCGTCTTGAACGTCTCCAAGATACTCTAGACCGATACGTCGGCACCAAGAACTTCTACAACTACACCATCCAGAAGACCTTCCGCGACCCCTCCGCAAAGCGCCACATCAGATCTTTCAACGTCAGCCAAGAACCCATCATCATCAACGGCACCGAATGGGTCAGTCTTAAGGTCCACGGCCAGAGTTTCATGATGCACCAGATCCGGAAGATGGTCGCCATGGCGGCACTTATCGTCCGATGTGGCTGCGATCCAGCTCGCATCATTGAAACTTACGGACCGACGAAGATCGCCATCCCCAAGGCCCCTGGACTCGGTCTGCTCCTCGAACGCCCCATCTTCGATTCCTACAATAAGAGAGTTGGCGATTTCGGAAAGGACCCCATCGACTTCAGCAAATACGAGAAGGAAATCAACGAGTTTAAGCAACGGGAAATCTACGAACGTATCTTCCGCGAGGAAGAGGAGAAGAATAGGTACGTCCCCCTTCTATCCTGCATATGTACACTACATCCAGCGGGAAAGGATACCTAGAACTAATAAGCAACATCCAGCTTCGGCTCATTTTTCAACCACATTGACCACTTTCCCGAGGATAACTTCCTCTATATCACGTCTGGCGGTCTCGCTGCAGTCAAACCAGCTGATCAGCCCAGGGGTGACAACAATGAAGATCAGAAGGGAGGGAGGAGCGCGAAGCAGGCCCTCGCAGAGGTGGAATCGGAGTCGGAACAAGACGGTAACGTTGGTAATGGTGAAGAAGGTGGTTGATGGGGATGATGACCAAGAAAAATGGGCCTTTCCATTTCCGCGCACGGAGTGGTTGTTTTAAGTCCACATGAAATTGCATCTCATGGCGTTTTGGACAAACTCTTACCTGTGCAACTTTGAAGTTGAGGCACGATGCTACGTTGAAGCGCCGAAATAGCTACTGTCTATAATAGGATGTACTCGAGCAGAGGGATTGAAAAAAAAAGAAAGGTTCAGAACTTCATTATTGACTCATTGAAGAAGACGTGACATTAGCATACATCAGAAGGGAAAGGAAAGAACGGATGAAGCATGAATTTTCATAAGGACAGTTCAAGACTGCATCGTCTGTTCCGATTCATCATAAAGTCCATCGCTTGAGAAAATGTAAACATCGCATAACAAACTTCGTTAGACCAACCGCGAACACCAACGGCCCAGGCGAGAACTGATTGAGAACACCACATTTAGTAAAGATGAGAAGAAAGGAGAGCGCAGGAAAAAGGAAGCCAACAAAAATATGAAACTTGGCATAGTCGAGCCGAAATAGTGGACAAAGAAAATCAAATATGTATAACCCCACAATGAAAAGATTTGATCAGAAGATCAAGGAGCGGGTCTTTTGTCTGCGGACATCAGCGTTACGGGCTTCAGGTGTGGACAAGGTGTGCTGATGTCTTCTCTGGGGTGTAGGAGGTGCAGGTGCCTTCGAGACCGCCGGCTTGATGTTGTCTTTCTTCGGTGGTGGCGGAGGCCCGCTGCCAAAAAGACGATCCGCATCTCGCCGCAGGCTCAGGCTCTTCTCGCGTTTGAGGACCAGCTCAGTCCACGCCTTCACCTGGCCGCTGCCAGCTGCGTATCCCTTGCCCACCGTCTCTCCGAGGACCCTCATCCAGCCTTCTTTCTCTGAACCACTATCAGCGTAGAAATCAATGACCTCGCCGTTGCCGAAGCGGATACGGAAACCTTCTTCGACGAACATGTAGCCATCTTCTTCTTCGGCGAAGGCGGACTTGCGACGACCGCCACCTTTGGTCGAGGTCTCCCTTTGAGTGAGTGAGGACTTGTCGTCGATTAACTTGACAGCTTTCGCGAGGTTGATGGTCGCACGGGGCTGACGGGTGGTCTCATGATATGCAGTAAGCTTGGATCCATTGAGACGGAAGAAGCGACGACGCCAGTACTGCCATTGTTTATTAGCCGGGGGAGATTCTAGATCGGTGAAGAGAAAGACAACTTACAGGACAATCACCACCTTGCTGGGACAAGAAGCCTTCATAGGAGCGAGCTGCTGTGTTCTCTGCTTCTCTCATTTCACGGATGCAGGCGTTCATGCTCTTAGGCATATCTTCATCCTTGGCGCCCTTGGGTTTTGGCACAAACAAAAGCTGCAGCTCGAGATTTCCAATCTTGTATGGGGGTTTTCTCTGAGATCCAGAGCTGGACGAACTCTTTTTGCTCTTGACGCTGCTCGATTCCTCAACAGCCCACTCGTTGAAGCATGCCACATCCACACCGTAGGGCCGGCCAAAAGCATGTTTCTCATGGTCACTCAAGCAGACATAGGCACGGCCAAAGCTACCATCACGAGCTATTAAGGTTCTCAGTTTCTCCCAAGCCCCAGAGCTAGCTCTGCTCTCGGCCTTTTGCCGTTGCTGGGCCTCGAGCTGCTGTCTTAGCTCTAGCTCCTTACGTTTCTTTGGAGATGCGAATACACGGCTGAAGGTTGAAGTCTTCTGCTTGGTGGGCGAGGAAACGATGGTTTCCTGTGGTCGCAGCTTTGCCTCCTCAACCTTCATTTGAAGCGTCAACTGGAACTCGAGCTCATTTTGGACAATGAGCTCAAACTCTTGGCCAATGGGGGCCGACTTGCCGAGCTCAAGCCATGCTGTAGTGACACAGTGCAGGCCATTGTCAAGAGTCAGTGCAAAATATGATCGTTCACCTGTGAGAACATTAGCCAACTACGCTGGAGATATATTCCTGTTACACTCACCACGAGGTAGAGGCAGATCAAGGTCCTTGATCCCGATCACTTTGACGAAGAGTCTCCCTCTTTCTTCGCCTTCCTCAAAGGTTTCGTTCAAGCCATTATTTTCGAGCTCCTCGATAGCCTGAGCGGCATCCTGAACGTTACTCGCCTGACCTGGGAGCGGCGGCACTGGTCCACTGGCGGGCTTCTTCTTGCCGGGCCCGCCGGCTATCTTAATGCTCGGACGCCGATGGCCATGCCATGGTTCCGTGGTCCAAGTTGGCTGACTCGCTTTGCGTGGGGACGAGCTCGCGGGCTTTGTCTCCCGTTGATCCGTACTCGAAGGTGCGCTTTCTTCGTCGTTGCTGCTGCTGGCAATGATGACCTTCGTGTTCTGACGCATGAGGTAACCTCTCTGTCTCGGCGAACTTCTGTTAGCGAAAGCTCCATAGATTGGGGTAAGATCTCCATGTTTAGGGTCCTGTATGTCTAGAGTATCGCGTGTTTGTTCATCCTGAGTAATCTGGGAGATGAAAGAGTAGGAGATCTGGGAAAGAGAAAGTTCAAACGCAACCTTTTGGGCTTCAATAACGCGGTCGAATTCCTTGTCGAGTCCGAAGAGGCTCTCCTCATTGCCCGTGACCGGGATATCGAGCTTCACAAGACTACTCTGACGCTGAGGTGCTCCAACTCCAACTTCGAGTCTCGGGATATCGTCTCCTAGCTTGGGGGCAGAGGGCGCCTGCATGTTATACTGAGCTGAGTGGCTAGAGCCATTCGAGACTTGCTTGGTGAGGACTGGCATCGGATACTCCTGAGCGCTCACCTTGCGGCGCGTGGCCGCCATCGTTGCAGTATCTGCTGGTGTGAGAGAAGGTCTAATTTTGAATCCGCTTCCAGGTGCCTTGACGGTCGCAATTGGATCGGGGATCGACTCTGGGTCTGATTCCATATCTGAGTCGTTTTCCTCGATAGGATGCCGGATGACAGACTCCGGAGTCGAAGGCTCCTCATCAGAATAGTCGTTGTCCGCAGTTTCCGGGGTTTGCGGCCGCTGAAGAGAATACCTGATGTTGTTCATGCTGAGTGCCGATGCAGCCTCGTTCTCCACGGCAGTGGTTTCTTCCGTTTCCTCAAGTGGACTCTGGACCGTTATCTGAGGTCTATTCTCTGGCACTGGAGTGCTTTGTCCATCTGATGAACCGCTGGAACTGCCCCTCTCCTTCTCAGCTTCCTCGGAGCTGCGAGAGTATTGGCTTTCGTCATCATTGTCCGGTGTCATCTGCTGTGATTCCTTCGGTGCAATATGGCCATCATAGTGGTTATCATGATATTGTGGGATGTCATAGATATCGTAGTCATTGTCAGTTAGTTCCTGTTTGATTACGCTGCTAGTTTCCGTGTCGTCGTCGTTGTCATGCTCAAGAGATGGTATGGGAACATCAGGATCAAGGTGCAGATATTGCTCTGGGCTAGATTCACGCTGGGAGGATGCATAGCAATATTCAAAAGGCTCGTCTAGACCAATATCGTGGTTCTTGATATTGCGAAGGATAGACTCTCGTGAGATACGAGGGAGTAAAATATCATCAAATGATGCACGGCGTCGGGTTTCTTCGGTGACAGTGGTCCTGCCGGTCTCTGGTTCTTTGTGTTCGACTTCGCTCTCGGTGGCATGGGACGTCTTGTCGTGCTGGGAATCTTCTTGAGTGGGCTCATTTTTCTGGGCATCTTCCTGGAGCATCATCAAGCGCAGCCTGTCTTCCAGAGATATAGATGTGCGGCCAAATTCACTAATATCGGCCTTAGAGAACGATGCTGGCTGAGGAGGAGAGGGAAGCACCCGCTGTCCGCTGCTTGCACGCTCAATTGCAGCGGAGAGTCCTGGCGAACCAGAACGACCGAGTGTATTATTGGCGAATGGAAGAGGAGGAAGGGGACGCCGTTCGCCGTTTGAGTCCAAAGACTCCACTCGGGATTGACTGGCATTCGAATGACTAGAGTGAGGGCGGGCATCTGGACCAGGGCTTTCATTTGTATCCATGAATGGATCTTCCTCTGATTGAGCTAGTTCATCATTCGCACTGGCAGGACTCATGAAGCGCCAGTCTTCAGGCAAAACGACCGGTGTTTTTTCAGTGTCTTCCAGAGCTGCGTCAAAACTGTCTTCTCTGTCGTATGGGGAGTCTGTATCGAAACTGATTTCCGCGAATTCCTCTTCCGAATCGTAACTTCCATCGCGCGATTCTGATGCAATGGAGGACGGGTCAGGGGTTGTCATCTCGTATTCATTGACCTGAGGGGGTGCGTTATCAAAGGTGACGCTCTTGGCGTGTCGGTGGTGGCTCTGACCGTTTGTCCCATGCTGCAAGACAGTGCGGTCATCGGACCAGATCTGGCTTTGTGGATCAAAGTCATTTGCCTTTGCCCCAAAGCGTGTCCCCTTTGACAGAGATGATTTACCCGGAGAGACTTGATCTCTGTTGGGCGATACCTGTTGAAGACTATCCACCTTGGCAGGAGAGCCTTGATCACCATTGTTCTGCTGGGCGCTCAGTCTTGTCGATGATTGCCGGTCTATACTACTAGTGCTTTGGTTGAACGTCCGTCCCGTAGCCAAAGGTCGATCTAGGACGCGCACATGGGCAGGGTCGTATTCTTGCTTGTGTTCACGAGCGAACATGCTGCTGTTCTTTACACGTGAAGCACGCTTGAGATTCTCGATGGATGGGCGCTTGGACTTGGATGAAGCAAATGGTGCCTCTGGATCATATGGGGCGGTGTTTTCCATACTCGAGCGGAACGAGGATCCAGAGTCGCGTCCCTGCCAGAAGAGACGAGGGGACGAATTGAAAGGGGATGAACCAAATGGGGACGAATCTCCGCCAATCATTTTCTGTATGCACTGTTAGCAGGGAAACAACCATCATGATGAGAATTTGAGCGACCTTGGTGGTTTGGTTCCAGCTAGGAGAGTTTCTTCTCTGAGCTACTGGACTCAGTTCCGACAGCGGACGCTGCCCTGCGACACTTCCCATTCTGGGCGAGGGAAACGAAACAGAGTCCTTCTGGGTGTCTAAAGACTAAATTGGAACCATCAGCGACTTTTTCGCGGGATCGCGTCGTTTATTTCGATGCTGAGACACAACATGAGGGAAACAATTTCAAACAAAACACGCGGGCTGTGAAGGACTTGTCATACCTCCAAAGTGTGTCAGAGGAGCGCAATCTGCCACTGGTACGTCACGGTTTCAAAGAACTATGCTTGGCTTGCTATTTCACTAAATGCTCGGTGGCAACTAAGACCAGATCGAGGACAGCAGGAATGTGATGGCGTAATAATTGTCGTGATAATATCGTGAATGAACACGGCAACGAGGCCACGCGTTGAGTTGTCCGCGGGCCGACAGAAGACAATGTACGAGAGAAAAGAAAGCCCAAAAGGAGGGTACAGACTCGCAGTCTGCAGGACGAAGCGTAGATACAAGAGAAGGAGAAGGGATGGTTGTAAGGTAGGAGAATTAAGTTGTGATGCGGGCATCAAGGGAGAGATATGATGATGTTGACAACCCTATCGTAGTCTCCATAGCAACCCACCAACTGATAACCGCCTCCGCGCGCTAAGTCCGCCTAGCGCCGGCCTTGTTTCTCCGCGATCTTTGGCTCGACCCAGACGATCTTGGTCGCTAGTTGCGCTATCGAAACTTTTTCGGACTTCAACCCCCGGCTGCTTGATAGATCATCTTGCGGTGCCGTGAAGATGTCGAGTCCCATCTGTCTGCTCTGCCAGACCAGGGCCAATATCCTGCGGGTTCCTATTCTTCCTCCAGGATGGCAAACCTCCAGATCGATGGCTTCAGCCAGGCTGCGCCGCAAACCGGCGCGGATGGCATTGTCACCCAGCGTCGCGAAAACGACTTTGAAACCCTCAGGGTCGGCGCGAGAAAAACCTGGACCGTGGGGGGCGATGAATCAAACACAAGCCAGGATCCCGGGAACTCCTCGATCAAGGTCGCAGGCGGAGATTAAGCGCTCTTTTGCTGGACGCGAGGCGAAACAGCCCGAGAAGAAAGAAAGTCCTTTGTACAAGGCGTTGAAGATGCAGACGGCACTGGCACCTGTGACATACCGCGTAAGAACTGCGGTCAAGGAAAGAATATCGGAGATTACGAGCTTCGACAAATTCCCTGTCCTACCGGTTGTGCGCGACTCGATCTTCTCCCAGGCTCTTTCGGGACTCGTCGATGTCACGCCTACCCCTATTCAGCGTCTAGCCATTCCTGCCCTCCTCGAGACAAAGATCAAAAAGAAGTCAACGAAGAAATTGGATGAGGGAGAACTTGGATTCGATCAGTTCCTTCTTGCTGCGGAAACTGGGTCTGGCAAGACTCTTGCGTATCTCATCCCGACCATCGACGCTGTCAAGCGGCAAGAAGCTATTGAGAAGGAAGAAGCGGAAAAGCTGGAGAAACAGAAAGCTGAAGAGAAGGCACAGAAGATGAAAGACAGTGCTTTCGAGCTTGAGCCCCCGGAGATTGAGTCAGACTCGGATGCGGGTAGGCCCAGGGCTATCATCTTGCTTCCAACGTCCGAACTGGTCGAGCAGGTGGGATCGATGGTGAAAGCATTCGCTCATACGGTCAAATATCGCTCTGGTATGATTTCATCGACGTATACTCCTCGCAAGATCCGGAACACTCTTTTCAATCCTAACGGGATTGACATTCTCGTTGCCACACCGCATCTACTAGCGTCGATTGCGAAGACCGACCCGAACGTACTCAGTCGAGTGACACACCTTGTCATCGACGAAGCGGACTCACTCATGGATCGATCCTTCTCCCCAACGACCACCGAGATCATCGACAAGAGTGCGCCTTCGCTGAAGCAGCTGGTTTTCTGCTCCGCCACCATTCCTCGCAGTTTTGACTCCCTCCTGCGCAAACGCTACCCTGACGCTCGTCGTCTGACGACTCCCAACCTGCACGCCATCCCTCGTCGTGTGCAACTTGGCGTTGTGGACATTGAGAAGGACCCGTACCGTGGCAACCGCAATCTTGCTTGTGCCGATGTCATTTGGTCGATTGGCAAATCTGGGGATTCGTCCGACTATCTGGGGCCATATTCATCGTACGTCGGTAACAAGGACAAGAAGATACTTGTTTTCGTCAATGAGCGTGAACAGGCGGATGAAGTGGCGAAGTTCCTTGCGTCAAAAGGTATCGATGCAGTTGCGTTTTCTCGCGACTCCAGCGACCGCCGTCAGGTAGAGATCCTGGCAGACTTTACCACCACAGCCGCTCCGCCGTCGCCCGAGGACATTATGCTGGCGCAGAAGAAACGTCGTCTTGAAGATGCCGTTCCCTTTGAACTTCCGGATCGGCGAAATCAGGAAGGACCTACACGTACGCTGCCTAATACGAAAGTTCTTGTCACAACAGACCTGGGCTCTCGTGGCATTGATACACTTGCCGTAAAAACCGTCATTCTATATGACGTGCCACACAATACAATTGACTTCATCCACCGCCTGGGACGTGTTGGTCGTATGGGCAAGCGTGGACGTGGAGTCGTCCTCGTTGGCAAGAAGGACCGCAAGGATATCGTGAAGGAAGTCCGTGAAGCCATGTTCAGAGGACAAGCTCTGATCTAGAGCTCAACTTTTATTCGGAACTGTATAATCTACGATGTGCATATAGATCGGCGTTGGTGGACCTTTCACTTCTGGATGTCCATCCGTACCAGGTGGCGGTACGGCTGAAAAAATCAATACCCAACTCAGATGAACACATACGACTGTCATATGTATAATATCTTGTATAGTTGCATGGATATGAAAATGCTCAATTGCAATATATGATTTACCTCAACTATCTTTTCCTGTCATTATGCTCACTATCTCACTAAGTCCCAACGGCTAAACAAATCCTCAAACAGAATTCTCTATGTCCGTAAATTGCAACAGTCGGTAGAATAACTCTTTCATTATAGATATTTCCTGCAGAACAATGCTTTCTTTTGTCTGTCGTCGATGGGCCCCTGCATGGCATTGAGGTACCTCGAGTCACAGGACTAAATTTAGTATATATGTCTTTGTCGAACTACTCTTATCGCCTTCGGGTTCTTTATGTGACAATATGGCTATGTCCTTCCACTATAGTGAATATATGGATATTTCCGTCTGCGTATTTCTTTATACACGAAACTATATATCTATAAAGTCAACCCTGTAGTTAGGGAAATAGCGACCAACGCTGACTCGACTATCTACGACGCCTATCTCAAAAGAAAGCAAATATCCCCATTGAGATCCAGAAAACACCACAAAATGGCCCGATCAGGCACATCCCACACCTCCTCCCACCACTGCAGCCACCGCTGCGAATACGACTGCGACAACGGACACCACCACGTCCACCGCCACCGGCACAGCAGCCGACACCGTTTCTCGCACCGAAGCAAATGCCGCCCAACACCCGCAGACAAGGAAAGCGAAGCAATGACTGACCTAATGAAGACGGCGGGAGTGTTCCTGAAGGAGAAAATTAAAGATATGCGGAAACAACGCGAGGAGAAAGAGAAGAAAGAGGGGGAAGAAGAAGAAGAAGAGGTGATTATTGAAGAATGTCATAATTGTGATTGTGGCGAGGAGGATGGGGAGAGTGCGGATGGAGATGGGGGTTGCGATTGCTCGGATTCAGAGTGTGAGTTTGAGTCAGATTGTTGTGATTATTCGGATTGTGGTGAGTTTTGTTGAGGTCTATGCTTGATGTCTTCTTCTATTGAGTTCGGAGGACTTACAAAAGTATGAAAATGACAGAGGACTCGCACTCAGAAACATCCTCTGCACCATCCGCGCCTTCGTCAATGGGCCATTCTTCCTGCACGAGAATCAAGACACGACATAAGGGTAACGGCCCAGGAAAGACGCGGGTGACGACCTATGTCCTTTCCCCTGGAGGCACAAGCAAAAGGAGCACCACAGTGCAAACATCTCGAGAGCCTCAACCCAGCCAAAAAGGAAATAAGCGGTCTACACGGGCGGTTGTGAAGTGTCATGCATCTAAGCCTAAGCCCTGTCGTCCGGCTTGTCATTGTTCGGGGTCATCCTGCTCGTCATCGTCTACTTGCTCCTCGGCTACTACGACCAGGACTACTACTAGGCGTTCTCGATATATCTGAAGCGAGATCTTAGTAGAGGAAGTGTGAGAGATGAAATATGGCTGGGCAGAACTGGGTCCCTTTTATATCTTATGATTTTTGAATGCAGTTTGATACCACGCATTTTGTTTGCCCTGAGGCTAAATATACAGCTAGAGCAGGGATGTTTGAACGCTAGATTGTTCCATCAATTATAGACAGCATTAGGAATTTCAATGGCAATGTGAAACGAATACTTCATGTTTCGGTTACACTAACTTTCGGATTTCCCCTCGACTACATAAAATTAGGCCATAGCAAACATCTCTGATGTCCAATATTCCTGCTTACAAGGGGCGTTTTCCAGCCAACAATAATCTAACACAAAGCAATGGCCATTGAACCGAGGATCGCAATTCTTTCCATTGTCGTCTTATCACGATACTTGATATAAGACTCGATCATAAGTTCTTCTCCTACAAGTCTTCTAAAGAGAGACTCAACCACTATTCTCTTCGATTCGAACTCAAAATCAACGAAATCTTCCTCAAATTGCACCAACCCACAAACCAAGAAACTTTAAGTATCCAAAAACACAACCACAACCATACTTCTTCATGTTCCGCTACCACCTCCACGGCCCGCACGAATCCACTACGGAGCGCCTCTCCCGCCTCTCCATCACGCCTCCCGAATTCTGGAGTCGGAAAGACTGGATGGAATCTCGCCGACTACGCGCAAAGCGCGGTCAAGTGATCTGGAGGAAAGCTCGACAGGGCCGACTCCTGGGGATAACCACGCGGAGGTACCCTGAAGGCCCATTCTGGCCGCAGACTCCGAGGTATAATCCACAGTGGAAGGCCGATGCGGTGAAGATGAGGGTATTGGATGATGACTTGTTGAATTTGTGGGAAGATGGGTATGATGTTTTTGAGGGGATGGATGGGTGTTATTGGGTTGGGGATCCTCACACGGGGGAGGATATGCGGATGATGTGGGTTGTGGATGAGCCTTGAGGTTGAGGAGAAACTGGGATGGTAGGGTATATGAAAAGAAATTGGTTCGCTGTATTATCCCATCAAGGGAACCTAGTAGTACACTATACAAGATTGCAGGGGAATAGTGAGATGGTCACTTTCCCTGAAATTTCAAAGATTCACACCAATAAACTCCGCCTCTAATATGTATCCATATGCTCCGCTGGAAAACGCATCGGTGGAGGTTGCATAATAGTTTTCCAGTAAGATCCCAAACTCCAAATAATCCATCATTCAAATGCAATAACCCAAACTCCCTGTCGTGCCCCGTGATACCGTTACAAGGAAATCAAAATGAAGAATCGGCTCACATCGTCATCCTGAGCTGCCGGTCTCTTCTCCGGCTAGCTCTGGTGTTGCGTCTGTCGTCCCCAACATCGCTGCAGTCCGTCTCAGTCCTTGCATCGGACAGTTCAGGCGTAGGGGTAACGCCAAAGCTGACCCCACGGCTCTTCCGCCTGACACGAGCTTCCTCGTCTGGAGCGATGAAACGATGAACGGTCCTATGATCCATTATTCTTTCCTCATCGTCATATAGCCCTTCTTTGTCGGTCTTTGGCCATTGGAAGCCATACAGCTTGGAATGGCGCTCACAGCGAGGACACTCTTTTCGAGTCTGGTATGCGTTCTCCTGGACAAACCAAGCATTACAGGTTTGGCAGTCGACCCATCGGTCGTAGCGTTGGGCGAGTAGTTTGGCCGTCTTAGTATAGTCGCCTGGGACGCGCAAGCCAGGAGTATCGTCCTCGACCGATGGCACAATCTGGCGTTTTTGGCGTGAGTCGCTTCTGCCCTTGCGGACGACGGTTTCGAGGTGGTCGTCTAATTCATATGAATCAGATAAGTCTGAAAGCTCACCGGCATCACTGCCATTTGAACAGGACTGTGGATCTGGTTGACCTGTACCTGATTGTTCCGCCTGAGGAGTCTCCACTGCGGCAGACTCACATACAGACGTTTCCACCGACTCGACCTTGATCTTTATTCCCGTATCGAAGACTGACGTAGCGGCAGTCGACGTCGAAGATCCCTGAGAGTCGTCTACAGCAGATGATTTGGACGATTCACTGTCACTTAGGATTGGTCGCAAAGGTGCCTCGCTCCCAGATTCCCTAGATTGTGGACGTTCGGGACCGCTGTTGCTCTCAGTCTCACCACCAGTAGCGTTCTTGTGATTTTCGGCTGCTACAGCAGAGAGGGAATCATCTAGGGCAGAAACAAACGACTGCTCAATCGATGGTGCGACCTCTGGTAATGATATCTCTTCCCGTAGCTTGGAACTTTGGCGCTGAAACTTGTTCCTCTTGCGCGGCGAGGAGAACGATGAACGGTCGGAGTCGGTATCTGTATCATACTTCCTCTTCTTACGAGGAGCACTATTATTTTGAGCAGTGGCTTCGTCGTCTGGCGCGGGAGTAGAGGCAGCACTTTGCAATGGGGAATCGAATCTAGGAGCCCAGCCATTTCGGACGGCACGCTCACATGTTAGGCAGAGACATTCACAATTATCAACTCCAAAGTAGTCTTCACCGTATGAGACGGTTATCTCCTCTCCAATGTGGATGTCACGGGTGGCAACGACCTGCATTCCCTCCGAACCACGTGTCACTAATCGACCGTTCGCGTTACAATCATGGTTCGCAAAGCGTGCAGGCCCGAGGAACAGGGAAGGCGTCTTCTTGCGGCTGGACATAACAATACTGAAATCTTTGCGATTCAGATCCAAATCCATCTCCTCTTCTCGAGTCATGGCCACAAGTGTGCCACTGAGATATTTGATCTCTTCTCCTCTCTTGATGAACTTCCTAGCGCACACGGCAGCCTCATGTTCCGTAATCGTGTATCTATTCGTCGTAGTGACTTCAAACGGACAGTCGGGGAGGTAGATGAGAATATACTTCCGTAAATGTCGACGGAACCACTCCTTTTCCCTGTCATTGGGCAACTTCGCCATATACTTGCTCAGACCGGGGAGCGCAAGTAGTGCTTTCTCCGCCTTGACCACATCCTTCGCAACGATCACGTCGTGGAGAAGGACACTGGCCACGTCATCGTCTCTTATCCCTCTCGCAGCCACATACTTCGTGCGATTCTTGCGAATGTTGGTCCAGAAATACGCCTGCATATAGCACTGTCAGGAAAGCCCCAATATTGACGATGTAGAATGTGGGGAGAGACCAACACAATCCACCAATGCATCTGTCGCCACATCGTCGTAGCTGGCCAATTTCGCAAGTGTAAGGCGTTCGCGCCGGTCAACCGCAGGGGACGACCTGGAGGATTTGGGGGCAGGCATGTTGTTATGTCGTTAAAACACTTCAGGTGCACCGCGAAGACTGAAACATAGAGGAGCAGGGAGTGAAGTTGAACAACGGATCCAATGAATGTACTACTGTTGGAAATAGAAGTGCAGTGAATCCAAATGAATGTTACGGACGAAGCCGTCGACCAAGATGAAATGGAGTCGAGAACTAGATCAGCCGCATAATTAAGGCAATGCGACCATGAGCGACGAAGTCGCGTGTGCGCGCAGACTGGGATGTGGCCTGAAGCGCTGAGTAGATGTGGCTTGGGGGTTCTTTCAGCTAGGGTCAATTAGTTCATACCGGGCGTGCCGCATGACATTAATCCCGTTAAGTTAGTTTAAGGGGAGTGGTCTGAGATCCGCGTACTTTCGGTCTGGGGTCGGCGTTCGGCAAAACCTGGCCGGCGGTTGCTTCGGCGCATCAAATCTTTTGGACAAGACAACAGGCCAGCCAGGGCGAACAGTATTTCCAGGGCCTCATCTACTGATGCGAGCAAGATGATCCAGCTAAAGGTGAGGAGAGTCCATTACGCCCTGATATACCGCGGATGAAAGGAAAGTAACGCTAACACGGGGCCCTGCAGACGATGCTTAATTGCATCGACAACTCCGGTGCCGCAGTTGTCGAATGCGTGAACGTCTTGAAGAAGAAGTCTCCCGCCACTGTCGGTTCGTTTCCCAATTATTCAGTGATAGAAGACTCATTTACTGATGGTCTGACTACTTAGGGGACCGCATCATTGTCGTCGTCCAGAAGCAGCGCAACTTCGGGCCGGAGAGCTCCACGAACAGCGGTATCGCCAACAAAGTCCGACGCGGAGATATCCGACACGCAGTTGTCGTCCGTGCTAAGAAGGAGATTCAGCGGCCGGACGGAAGCTTCGTCAAGTTCGATGACAACGCCTGCGTTCTGATCAACAAGTCGGGAGATCCTATCGGAACGAGATTAAACGGTATGTTGCGCATTCATTTCCCACCACCCTGTGGCCCTGGTCTACGGATACTAATCTACGGTGCAGGTATTGTGGGAGCGGAGTTGCGAGGGAAACAATGGTCCAAGATTTTATCTTTAGCGCCTATGCATTTGTAAACTAGTGTAAAAATCAAGAAATTCGTCTTCAACAACCGCATCTCCATTCGTTGCTCCCGAGCTATGCATGAAGAGCTCAAATTATTGTCAATGCACCAATATTCCAACAATCGCCTAAACTCCAAACGACCACCTGAAACAATAATCGGGGTATCGATGACCGGACAGACCGGAAGGTGTGGTATCACGTAAACACATTACCGCATGTGCAGCAGACATAGTAGAGTTTCTGTCCGATGACTTGCGTTAGTCACATCCAAGATGTAATCGATTGAGAGTCTCACCATTCCAGTCTCCGCAGATCGCTGTTGTGACTGGAAGAACACCGCCTCGTTTTCACCGCAGCTCGGGCAAAGCTTGTTCGACCGGGGCAGCTGTGGAGAGAAAGAGCGATGTTAGCCATGAAGAGTGAAGAGTTTTTCTAGGACCCTTAAATCCTGTGGCATTCATGAAGAAGCATCCGACTCTTCATAGTCGGAGCTTTCCGTGTCCCCGCAAATAGAGCAGGTGAGTTCTTCACCACAGTAGAGGCAAAACTCAGGGACACCAACCGTAGGATCAGATGCCACATCCTGAGTTACACCAGCGGTGTCTCCCACTTGGCTGTTCAGTTTGTTCTGGTACACACAGTACGAAGAAGCAGGCTCGGCGACATGGCAGGTTCGGCAGGTGAACATCAGTCGGTTGTTGACACGGTCTTCTTTCGGGTAGAGCAAGTTGGAGCTATCACAGCATACGTTAGCAAGACTCATGACAGATATGGATAGACAAAGGAGCGTATATTAACGACTTACCATTCGCGACAGAATCGGAAATGAATCTGGTCGACGTTCTGCTTAGAGTCGCCACCGGTGGACGAGGCAGGACTGGCGGACATCTTGATGACTGCTAGTAATCGAGGGCGTCGAAAGTCTGAAGGGCAGTGTTCAAGATTATAGCCCGCTTGGGGATTCTGTTTTTGCTTTGGTATTTCTCTTGGATGTGGATAGACAAAGAATGCTGAACGTTCTTAAATGTCATGATCATCCGTCGAGCAGCACAGAAGTCTGAAGAGACACTCAGACGCCGGTGACGCTAGACCTATCTGGGCCGGAAACCATGCACGGGCCATCAGCCCTACCGCGGCAACGGCTCGCCCTCACTCCCCGCAGTTCGAAACAATTGAGACTTCGAGAACAATTCTATCTTATTAAGGCTTTTATGACCCTTGTCTGACTATAAAGAGCCATTATTCAAGCGCTGTTATCATACACTTCTCCACTCTATCCAATCTTCACTATTCGATTCAAACTTCCCTGCGTTCTAGGTAAAAATGGTACAAACTGCCCCTCTTTCCGGCTACAAGCTACTATGACCTCCTATGGCATTGTATATCTAACTATGGAATAACAGGTTGACACAGGCCTTCCGGTAGGCTGGGAAGTCCGCCACTCCAACTCCAAAAACCTGCCTTATTACTTCAATGCCCTGACAAAGGAGTCGCGCTGGGAACCACCGGCAGACACCGACACCGAGAAGCTCAAGGTCTATATGGCTACGCATCACAGTGCACCCGTCAACCCGTATGGTGCTGGACAGGGAGAGGGAAAAATTCGCGCAAGCCATCTGCTTATCAAGCACAGAGATAGCAGACGGCCCAGCAGCTGGAGGGAGGCGGAGATCACGAGATCGAAGGAGGAGGCATATCAGATTCTTAGCGCCCATGAGCAGCGTATCAAGTCAGGAGAAGCCAGTCTGGGAGACATTGCGGTTTCTGAGTCAGACTGCAGCAGTGCTAGGAAGAAGGGTGATCTGTATGTTATAACTTGAGTAAAGATTGAAATGAGTGAAGCTAACTCGAAAGAAGTGGTTTCTTCGGACGAGGCGAGATGCAGAAAGAGTTTGAAGATGCCGCCTTTGCTCTTCAGCCGGGCCAAGTGAGCGGCATCGTAGAGACGGCGTCCGGCCTGCACCTTATTGAGCGGTAAGTAGTCTATCCGGAGTCCGGTATTGTTGATACTGACGTACAATCATTACAGAGTCCAGTAGATACGGCATATAGGTCCTTTTTCGGTGTATTTAGTGATGAGGCATGAAAATATGAATCATGTTCAGTTTTCAGTCCACCGCAAACAAACAATTTTCCATGCTGTGTTTCTTCCAAATTTCGCAACCGTCTCCTGTATGCATAATGTTCGTCTTTTTTTTTGCAATTTGCTTTATGACCTTGATCTATCAAGGCACATACTACTCCTTTCTTCCTATAAGCTTTGTTCGGGAGATTCAATATACAGTTTTCAGGGAGCCATCCGCAAATTGTTCTCATTTCTCCCACGGTGCTTCCCGGCCCAAGCAGTCTACAAACTTACCTTCGGCTTTGTCCAAGTACACAATGATATGCTCGTGTCTGTGTTATTTCCCAACTACTCGACTCTTTTCCAAGTCACAAAGACAGAACGCGTCTCTCCTATCCACATCTTCCAAAACTCTAACCATTATTTGTCTCCTCTCTCCCTGCAGATGAATCCGATACGCGTTCGTCTATTTCCTCCCCCCTCCGCCATGTGTATCACATCTAATATCCCCTTCTTTTCCCTCGGGAAACCCTACATCCCACTCGAGCCACGCGCAACCAAATTCGTCTTCGACAAACAGAACCTCACCCTCCCACCGCATCTCCAGCCCATCATCCCGAAACGAGTCCACGATGAACTCCGCAATGTCCGCGAAACCGCCACCATCACATTCAACTATCTCAAGAAACTCGACCGTCTCTACCACCAACGCTTCTACTACATGTGTCCTCGCACCGATCGCGCACAATTCTACCTTCATCGCGAATCCATCGACCGCCTCCTCGCCTGGGACGAAGACCACATCCCTCCATACCTCCAAGCCATAGCTGGAGCGCGGGGGATCCGCGTCCTACCCGCCCTCGCTCCGTCAGCGAAGATCCCAACCTTCGTCCTCCACTTCCACATCGAAGAAGAAGCATACACTTCCTTCGAAGATGAATATAATCGTCTCCGTATGGCGTATCTGCGGGGTCCGTACATGCGCTGGATCGACGCGAAGGCGAAGATGGAGAAAGTTCTCAGAGGATGTGAGAGAGAAATGGGCGATATGGATGCTAGGGCGTGGAGGAGGTGGTGGGATCGAATCTTTCTGAGGGAAATGGATAAGTGGGAACATAGAGTGCAGGAGATCAAGATCCCGATGTGGACGGAGATTGTGCCTGAGTTGTATGGGTTGATTCGGGAGAGAGTGGATTTAGAGGGCTTTTGGGAGTAGTGAATAGTGAGATTAATGTTGGATGAGTAGGATGGTGCTGGAGGTCTGCGATATCGATATGGATTAGGATTCGAGTGGGCTTGGGACCGGATATTTGGACAGCAGTATTGGGCAGTGTGGATTAGGAAGTCCAATTAATTGTTTGGCTGCTTGGAAAAAGTTCGCATGAATCCTCATAGCACGAGCTTTATCCATGAGCGTGCAACCAGCCCGTTCAGTGTTGCCATTTTGATTGTGAGTGTATTCATCTGATTGTTCGATTGTGATGCTTTTATCATGGATTAGTAGTGTTTAATCTTCTCGCTCAGAGATCCTTCGACATCAATGCAGATGAATTTAACATTACATTCAAAACAGATTTTGATCTGCATGATATTGTTTAGATGGCTTTATTAATGATATTCTTCTCAAGCCTTTAGAAACAAAATGAATCCAAATATAATCATCAATGGCATGAGCACACATATTTCACAGTTGTATATCAAAATGGCACCAAGCATCAGTCCGGGAGTCAAGGTTCTGAGTCTTCAGGTTCTTTTGAGACTTTTCATATCAGGTCTTCGGCAGTCGGGCACAAAGCCGCTTTGAGGCCCTTTATAATCTTCTAAAGGTCTTGTTCCTTATGTAGACCCAAGAGGCGTGATCACAGTCTGAAAAACCAGTTGCAAGGTGCTTTTCAGTCCATTTTATTGCATTTCATATTCGGCATTCAGTCGCCAATAAATTTCCATTCGGATATTGACGAAGCAAATGCTTTCACCCAGTCATTTTACCAACACTTGAGGAGCTGTCAATAGCTGTGTTGACGTCTGTATACTGGTCACCGGTACTGGTGTGGTGGTTGCTGATTCTTGCGTAGTAGATGAAGCTGGCGTGTTGGTCAATTCCAACTCTGGCTCATAGGAAGGTTGGGATCGATCAAATCCTAGACATCATGCATAAGTCCCAACTATTGGGCTGTAGAGAACCATATTTCCCAATCCAACATTCCTTTCGAGCTTGACCACTGTGTTGATGGCGACACTATTGGCCGCCATATTAGTTTCGAATTCAGTGCATACTACCATTCAGTACAGTGAACAAGGATTTCCACTGCTGGATGTCATTGCTATTTCAGATTTGGCAGAAACCGTAAAGCGCTCTCGGAGCTTAAACATGAAAGAATATAGCGATTCGGTGGCTAGGAAGTGTGGACCAAAAGAAAGCGTAGGCTAGGAGCTATCAGGTCTCATGG
Source organism: Paecilomyces niveus (assembly GCA_003116535.1). NCBI lineage: Eukaryota > Fungi > Ascomycota > Eurotiomycetes > Eurotiales > Thermoascaceae > Paecilomyces > Paecilomyces niveus. The sequence goes on from QEIL01000077.1 coordinate 62,565, forward strand.
ACTGTATTACGGCCGTTAATATTTCTAACAGAGGGAAAAGATAGCGTTGAACTTAGTGTTCATCAATAATCATTTCGAGTTGAAGATTAAAGAAGAAGGAGAAGGTGGGAGAGAGAAAATAGCGATTGCCTGTTGTTGAACTTCTGAGAAGGTCAACGTCTAATAATCAGACATGATTGACAATCTGCTGTGATTAGAAACTGGATGCCTAATTGAGTCGCGAAGGGATGTCCCACACCCTGTTAAAGAAGAAAAGTCAAGTGCTAAGCAATATAATGATACTGATTCTTAATATTATATGCAAGACCAGAAGTAAGAATCAATCTGTAAGAAATGATAAGGGTTACGTTTTTGATAAACCGTTTTCGATCAAGCAACCATTTACACTCGCATGACCTGATCATTGTCTTGTTTGCTTGGTCATGTTATGTAACTTGGGACCCATCAAACGGGGTGGGCATGTTGGAAATAGGACCTGGGTTGTAAAATTAGTTCCCCAGTACTTGAACACTATAGAAAATGCTGGTGGTTAAACAGTTAAAATGTTATTCAAACAGAAATGATCTCTTAAAAAGTAGGGGGTTGGTTCATTGCGGCTGTTTTACCCACATCATCAAAATGCATGACCACCTGTTTAATAACACCAGGCAGAGAGATACTGTAGCAAATAAATGGAAGTAAGCTGTAAATGATCTGTACAGCACTATCCCGCCGCCATGATGGGAAGCTTTTGAATCTTTTCTAGGTAGCTGTGGCTACGGTCGATCAGGTGAACCTAGATTGTAGGAGCACTAGCTTTCCCAGAGGAATCGAGCGTGCTCCCACAAGCGCAAATGTACTTCTTGACAGTGTAGTGGCAAAGCTCTTCTCAGGAAGACTGTTCCCCTCGCTACTATCAGCCTATATCTGGCAGCCACTGCGTGCGCTGGATCTACATATAAACCCGAGCAACCTCTCACCCCATTGAAGTTTCATGTAAAGACTCTACAATCAGCTCAGAATAGTAGGTTCCAGATCCAAATATTAGTTATTTTTACTCTACTTATCTCAGACTAAGTTCATGAGGGTCATCCTGCTTGAAAGCACTTCTCCTTCGATATGGAGAGAAACACAGATGAAGAGAAGAAAAGAGCGATTTCCAGCGTCACTAGAGGTTTGACAGACCAGCGAACCATTGAACAGCTCTCACTTCGTGGAAAAACCGCCCAGAACGCGAGACCAAACGCCATGAAGAAGTACCGGCAGATAGAAACTAGCACACAGAAACAAGACTCAGGATCTGGGGGAGGAAAAGCCAAACAAGAAGGGAAATAAGCGAGAGCAGTTACTACATTTGTGGTTAGTGTTCATAGCAATGGCACTTGAGTGAGATGATAGCTCATAAGACTTACCTCATTGGTTTCAGGTTCTGGTTCTGCAAATGCCGCCCGCAAACGTTCTCCGTATTCCTCTTTGTCTTTGAGCTTCTTCGCAATGACTGCAGATGCATCAGCTGCCCAATATGGTGATACAGTTATGTCAAATATGGCATCCTCTGTATGGGATCTCTCAAATTTTGGTTGAATGTTTTGAAGAAAGATGCTGCAAAGCCCCTTTGGATTGTGTAACGCCTGGAAGTAAAAGAAATTCCCAGTGTCCCAACCTCTTTTCATGATTTGTGTGCAGTAAGAGAGAGTTCCATTTACTTCTGGAAATTGCCGCTCCTGTTCCTCGAAGTATTTCGAGAATTCTTGGTACATCTCAGTGTAATTGTCAAGATGCTCGCCTTCTGGCAGCATATCCACAGGACGACTTGTCAACCACCATGGAGGATGCAGCATCTCAATAGGTAATGAGCATGTCCACTCTAGATCGACAATGTATTTGACGTGCCAGTCATCATCCACAAAGATATTGGCTGGAGACAGACAAGTGAGTGTAGGCACAAATGGCCCATTTCGAAGATCATGCCGTAGGAAGTGGGGTATAAGGGTTCGCATTGTCGCAAGAGCAGCCAACTGAGCACGGCCATCATACACATCATTTATAGAGTTTGGCTGGAAATGTATACGATTATCATGGCATGCTAGGAGGTCAAGCACATAAGCCCCCGTAGAAGAATATGTGACACGCCTTTCAATGTTGGTAGGAATCCCCTCATTTTCCAGAACTTGAAGCCGAAGCGTAAGGGGCCGATTGTCCAGGTGTAGTAACCCATGATCGTCTATCCTGAACGATGCAATCTGTGGCTGAGGGATGCGAGACAGAGTTAGCATGATATGAGAGAGGTCCTTGAAAAGGTTTCCTCTGCGGATGCTATCGTGACAATGCTCTTTCCAGGATGATAAAAGCATTTTAGACTCAGTCTCTTCTATGTATTCAATAATAATATATCCAACCCCCAAACTGCGAGGGCACTGACGGCGAATATATCGGGAAGGAAGAGGGCGACGAAGGAAGTAAGCGATGAGCCGTTGGAATTTCCACATGAGTTTTTTGTATGTGGGTGAATTCTCAGGGTCAGTGAACTTTGCAGGTGTCAGCAATAATACGCTCAACAATAAAATTAATCAAACAAACCAAAAAAAAAAGAAAGGAGAGAACAGAAATAGTATACATACACTCTGACCATTCTGCAAACTAAAGCCCCATAAGCGGGGAATCGGAATAGTTGGGCAGTTCTCTTGCAACCAGATGTACGTTGCAACTTCACAACGAAGTTTCTCATCTGCATTACCCGGGTTCTCAAATTCCCCTATTTTATAGGGCAGAGGGAATCTGACAAGCACTCGCTTACCAGCATTATGCGATGGAGGATTAATATCAAATGGTATGCAAACGTCAAAGCTGCCTGATTTCCAGTCCTTGACTTCTGCAGCGCGACAATCGTGTCCATCAAGACCAAGATGGTGTGATACGATAGCTGCAATATCGTCAAGATGCTCATAGAGGAAGACATAAAAATCCAACCTTCTATCTGAGTAACTAAGCTCATGTAGGATATTATCCTCATTCTTCAGAGCATCCTCCAGTGTAATTTCTCCGTCGAGGAGTGGAAGTGAGGCAGGCATCTTAGCAGTTTGGAACTTAGAAGTTGAATCCACCAAACAACCAAGGACTGACAGATGGGAGGCTCCAAGGTACTGGTGGTTATATACCTAGGTTCTGCATGGTTGACCGCCACGATTGTATTCACTGAGGTCCTAGTGAATCTATCCCCAGCAATGACTATTCTCGCTTTACAGATTATTTTGGATCCTGCCTACAGGCAGGGGCTCCAGACGGAGATCTTCCACACCTTCCGGATTAAGAATAGTCCACCGTTAGCCCACCGCACAGTGGTTTATGTCAAACAGCGTAGATAGCTCATAGAGAGGAATTCAATTCAAGCTTCGAAGCCCCGGCTGCCAATTCAGCTCCAAGATGTTACATACACCGCACATTCATAATCATATTCATATTCATATTCATGATCTTAATCTTAATCAATTAACCCACTCCTAATACCATTTACGTTCAAGTATCTTCATCTATTGTTCTACAATGCTATGCTATGCTTCGGATGCATGCTATGCTATTAAGAGTCGACATTTGATATCACGTGACATATGAGCCCTATTTAACGTTTGTGCTTCTCGCGAAAACTGTTGCATATATGGGCAGGTATTACCTACGGATTAATGACGAGCGATGATTGTGAGATATTTCACTAGTGTTAGATTTATGAAAAGAGTTTAGGAGTAATGAAGGCTGTTATATTCCTCTCTCATACATGATAGTTTCGTACAATTCATATTCACTCCATACGTACAATGTATGGTAAATGAAGATGGGAGATTGACAGTGAAGGTATCGTAGCCGTTCCAAACATTCATAGGCTACATGTTGATGGATGCTCCCGTGCTCCAGGCATCGGAGTCTGCTGTGCGTTGTATTTTTCAGACTAATGGGCCACCGCGACCGTCTTATTGTGCTTTAGTCGCTCCTTGATGATGTCTTTGCGCTCCTTGCGGAGCTTAGAGGCATATCGGACGCCGAATCCGTGGTTGAAGACTTCCTTGATCTCTTCCAGCGTTAGGCCAGAGACCTCAGGGTAGAAGAAGATGATCCAGACCCAGCCGACACCGCAGATACCGGCGTAAAAGCCGAATGCACCAGATGGTGTCCAGGCCTTGATCATCGAGAGAAAAGTGCTGGAGATAATGACATTACTGCCCCAGGTGCAGCAGGTGAGCCACATGGTGCCCATGGCGCGAACTTCCAGCGGGAAGAAGTCGGTGCTCATCCAAGCAATGTTTCCAACGGAGACACCGTAGAAGATGACGAACCAGATGATGAACACCAGGACGACAATAGCTGCGGAGGAGACCGTGTTGGTTTCAACATCCAGCGTCTTGAGGTTAACGGGAATGTAGTGGAAGGCGATGGCGATTGCGATCAGTCCGGCAGACATGGCCCAGACAGTGCACAGCATGATACGACGGCGTCCGACAGGATCAACGATTAACATGTTGACCCAGGTCATGATGAAGTTGACTCCGGCGACAACAATTCCCACAGCGATTGGATCATTGAAGCCCACCAGCGCGAAGAGAGTTCCGGAATAGTACATTAGGGTATTGAAGCCGGAGAGCTGAGAGATGACCATCAGACCGCAGGCACTGATCAGAGCACGGAGGTTGGCTGGGTTTGTGTGCAACTGCTTGATCTTGGACCACCGGCTCTCGCCCTCGTTCACTTCCTTGGCCTCATCACAGGCGATCATGATCGAGGTCACCTTACCAGCAATCTGCTCGTCCGTAGCACCCTTGTAGATCTTGCGGAGTACCGCCGTGGCTTCTTCCACTCTACCATGGTAGATAAGGTGACGAGGAGATTCTGGACAGAATGGCAGCAGAACAGCAAGAGTGATAGCAGGCACCCCTCCCAGACCGACCATGTATCTCCAGCCATGAGGTACATGAGCGAAGGCTGCTCCGATGGCATAGGAGATCACCTGGCCCCCCGTGATGGACATATTGTTCAAGCCAATGAGGCGGCCACGAACCTTTGTCGGGGCAATCTCTGCGATGTAGAGAGGCACGACCATGGCTGCAGAGCCAACACCAAACCCGACGACCAGACGGCCCACGGACATCTGGGCGATGGTGTATGCTGCGGCTTGCAACACTGCACCAACGGTGAACAGAGCACAACCGACGTAGATGGCCATCTTACGACCATACTATATTCGTTTCTTAATCCCTTGAACCATAGAAAAGTCAGATCGAAGGAGAATAACGTACCTTATCAGCCGTAAGACCAGCAATGATTGCTCCCATAAAGGCACCCCCTGAGCAGAGCGAGGTGATCAACTCCTTCTCACTACTCGACACGGGGCGGTTGTTGAGGTCACTGCCCAGGTAGACCAGGACGGCAGAGATGACACCGGTGTCATAACCAAAGAGAGAGCCCGCAATGGAGGCAGTCAGAGCCACGAGCCAGACAAACTTGCTTGTTGACAGGGAGTCAATAGAGGTATCATCGGACTCCCAAGCACTCTGTTCGACATCGCCGTCGATCTTGTCCGCATGGACGACGTCCGGCTTATCTAAACTCATTCTGTTTGTTGAATCTGTGATGCCTGCCATGGGTTGAGCGTGTTCGACATGCTGGTACTCCTCGTCCTTCTCATCTTTAATACCCATCTTCTGGTCCTTTAAAATTGCCATGATGGGCAGAGTAACGTGACAATGGGCATCAACAATGACACAATGATACAGCAGAAAAATCCCTGGACGTGTTTCAAACGAGTAATAGTATAATTGAGGTAGGTAAGAGTTTCATTCGACAATGAGGAGCGGGAAAATATGGCAGGTGCCTCCTGTTGTTTCCAACGTGAACCGATAGATGCATGGTGTGTAGCACCGTATAAATACCTGATAACCGACAGCAAATGACGATGAGTATGGTTGAGACATGCTCATTGGGGGAATCGAGGCCAAATGGTGGCTTTTTGCCGGGACCAGCCGTGTCTGGAGAGAAAGCTGGGGATGTGGACCGAACTTCCTAGACCGGTGGTGAGCTTGGCATTGACCGCGTGGGAGTTACTTGACTGGGAATGCCTCCTTTCGCTGGCGACTTGCCTTATCTTGTCTGCTTTCTTTGAGGATCAATCACTGTTCGGGAGACTGCAGGCCTTCTCCCCGGGGTAGTATCTTGTATGATAGTTCCTCTAGTTTTCTCGTATGACCTTACACGCTGCTGTACGTTCAGACCTACTGTGTTGAGTAGTCTGAATACGGATCATGTTTACTGGAAAGAAGCTTCTCTTGCAAACTATGTCGTCATGACTCCTCTCTAGCATCTCTCCCCCGCAAAACCGTCCAGCTGGATTGCGGAGGGCATACATACCATCCTCGGAGGACTAACGAAGACAGGTAAAGTAAGACACGATGTGGGCAAGTCTGCGCCCGGGCCCTACCGTTTTCCCCAGTAACCGCCGTTCTAGTGTAGAAAGTGTCGGCTAACCCGTCGTCTCGACCGAGGATGTCATTCGTGACCCTACGATGGTCGATGAAACTCCGCCGCATTCTCTCCTTTTCTATGGGGATTGGGAGGAGATCAGACCGACGAGAACTCAACCTGGCAATTTCCAATTGCCGACCTCGTTCAACGCCACGGTAGACTCCGACACATTTAGGCAACTTCTCGCCATCCTTTTGCTGGATAGACGATGGGCGATACTCGCGATATGCCTATAGACTCTATACCCTTTCCGTCGCGTCTTCAAGCCAGCATCCATGGCCGAGTCTCGTCCGGTGCGAAGAATGTTGGTGGGGACACCGCGACGACAACAATCCAACACGCTTCTCCCGTGCAACAATTGCAGATAAGTTTTTGGATCTCTTTGATTGGCTGAAGACTCCCGAGTATTGACTGACTGCCCAATACGGACAGACATCTGAAATGTACGCCACGGGACGCAGAGGAACATTGATGGACGGGCATCTCCTGACCAGGTGAACAGGTCACTACGATTTGGATGGCCAATGTCAACGGTGTAAGCGAGAGGGTGAAGAGTGCGTGCGGGACCGCAACAGGATCCGATTCCGTCAGGGTTCTCGTGCCAGTTTCCATACAACTTTCGCCGAAGACCAACCCTGGGTGGGAACGGGAGGCACTTCTCGTAAGCCATCCCGTGTGTTTGTGCCCGACGATGGGAAGTATAGGTAATTAATTCATCCGCAACCAGGAACATTCCAGTTTGTCAATGAAACGGCTGGGGTCGTAGCAGGCTATTCGCAACAAGAAGGCCCAGAAACAGAATCAGATGCCGTGGTTGAGGAGGAGCAATGCAGTGACAACTATGCCCGGTTATTGGCCAGGCAGACATCGGGGACCGTCGACATTAAGGATCAGTTCGAATCCTCTCCACTGGAAACGATTTCAAGGGATGTTCAAGGGGCATCAGCATCGGGAAGTCCCTTCTCTAGCAGCATCTCACAGGAGGAACCTCATGGAAGGACTGAAATCAACAGGGGGCAGTCGGCAGGGGGAGACATGAGTGGTGATGCTCCAGATGCATCTTCCACGCCATTATCATCATCGTCGTTGCATCTCCTCCCGCGCTACCGTACCAGACTACCTTCCTATTCGGCCGCTCGACCACCCTCTGATTATCCTTCGGTGTCTGACTTTTCGAGTCCACGTTCAACATCTTCGTACTACATCTTCCCGCAGGCCTCCCTTCAAGATCCTCACATAGACCCTTTCTGTGACGGCCTAGTGAAACAGCCGGCACGAGGCACGTTGCACGGCGGCCAAGGCCGTCTGCAAGCCGTACTCCTCCGTTATTACGCAGAAGAGATCGCCGAGCGGTTCGATCTCTGCGATCCAGAACGCCATTTTGCCCGAGTGGTCCCTCAACGAGCGCGGTCCTGCCCGCCCCTGCTGAACGCGATCTTCACCACATCTGCCCGTCATCTCACACGGCTCCCGAGGCGTCGCAACGCAGCAGGGGTGGTGGAGTGGCGAGGCAATGTTCTCCCCGATCTCACTGAAGAATTGGCTGTGTATTATCACAATGAATGCATCCGAGACCTGTTGAGATTGAGCGTTGACCCGGAACAGATTCACGATGAAGATCTGCTGGCGGCAGCGATCATCCTTCGGACGGACGAAGAGATGGATTCCCCTATCCGAGATGGCGACGGGGACCAGGAGGTGTTCCTGCAGATGTTGAACATCTTCATCAACGCACAAGCTCCGACCGTGGCTGCGGCTTCCCACCAGTCCCCCTCCGGTTACCGGGAGCAGCAGATCATCGACACACCAAGCGGCATGCAGGGTTTTGGGGGGACGTCTCATTCTCAACCGCTTCACATATCCTCTGCCATCCAAGAGGCCTCATCTCATCCTCAGCCGGTGCAGAGCCTTCGGATCGAAGGTCTGCGGCAAGCTGCCATCCGGGTAGCCCTCCGTCAAGAGCTCTTCACATCATACATGAAACACCGCCCATTGAAATTTAATCCGTTCCATTATGAGATTTTTCGCGGCTTCTCCCGGGCTGACGACACCGTATGGGCTCATCGTCTCGTGATCTTCTGCGCAGATGTGCTGCAGTATTGCTATGGACCAAACGACGCAGGAACGCCGCGACATTCCGAGAGACCATGGCATGAACTAAAACGCTACGAAGATGAACTGCGACATGTTCTGCCGGAGTCCTTCGCGCCTACCTACTATCGGCCCCCAAACCCAGAGGCAGGGGAGATCTTCCCGGAAATCTGGTACCTGGAAGATTGTCACGTCACCGGAACAATGCACGCAGAACTGGCACGGCTGTTGCTGGCAGTCTATAATCCCACCAGGCCCCGGCTGGGCCATGGATACGCCGCCAGTATGAGGGAGCTCACCTCAGAACTCCAAAAGATCGTGTTGCGGCTATGTGGGATTGCACTGAGCAACCGGCGGCTCCCCTCCGTATTCATCGAGGCGCTGATGGGGATTGCCACGTATGGGGAGTATTTCGAGGATCGACGGGCGCAAGCCGGATTACTTGAGGTCCTAGATCTGATGAGAGAAGAGCATGCTTATCCCACCGCGAAAATTGTCCAGGCGTTGAAAGAGGCATGGGGTTGGGTTTGAGATTCAATTACCATGTGCGAACAAGCTCTATCTTTGCTTCCTCACTCAAAAGAGTTGAGTTACAGCGAGCCCACTCTCCTTATTTAATTACATAGTGAGCGCAATTCAATTTCCACGATGTTCATCTGGTTTCCTAATGCTAGTAGATACTCCAGACCCATCCGGAAATCCATCCTGCCGTGATGGTCTGATTCCAGAAGGACTGCAGTCCGAAAACTCATAAGAGATCGGAAATCATCTCTCAGAGATCGATCACATGGACCAGCAGCAGCAGCAATACAGACCATCTAGACTGGTCTTCTCCCCACTACCAGCTCTGTTTTCATCTCAGGGACTCTGTCTCTCTCTCTCTCTCTTCCCCCGCATTCGTGTTTACCATGATGTTTTCCGAGAGCAAGACAGCAATCGGCAAGTGCTCTCCAGCACGCTCCTTCCCTGGTCGGCAACCCATGAGCCAATTGCCGCGAGGGTAAGTGGCAGTTTCCTCCATTTGGCGCCCAGCACAGGGAGCGGTGACGAGCGAGGCAAGTACCGCCGTGCACCTTCCCCACGGGGCATCTCCGCACGGAGGAAAAGTGGAGTCTGCGCCGCCCCGGCTTTCCTCCTTTGGGCCAGCCGGCGATTGAGCTTCGAATTTCCTTTTCCGACTGTTGTCCATTCGGTCCTTTTACCGTCGTGCAACGGATGGGAGAGGTACTGGTGGATTGTAGGGAAGCGTATATCAAGCTGGTGGTCTCGCTGGTCTCAGGATGGTGGTTGTCAACGAATTGCTTTTTTTCGACTCCTCCCGAGGGGTTTATTTATCAGGGAAAGCTGAGGTAGAAAAGGGGTATTATCACGAATTTTCCTCACAACTGAGTGATTTGGACAGCATCGCTGTTTATACCAAAAAATTTAGACAAAGAGACAACCATTCTGAATCGATTCACCAATCTCGTTATTATTCCTGAACCTTCGAAGGTCTCCTACACGCTATTTCACGAACACCCTTATTTCCTCCACGACACAGTCTCCAGAATCAACACATCACCATGTCTACCAAGCTAAAGGTCGCCATCGCCGGTCTGGGCCGTATGGGCGCCCGCCACGCAACCCACTTCTACGCATACACTCCTCGCGCGGAGGTCGTGGCAGTCACTTCGCCCGTGCAGAAGGAATTGGACTGGGCCAAGGACAATCTCGGAAATCCCCGAACATACCTCAGCTTCGACGAGCTGCTGGAGAAGGAGAAGGATGTGCAGGCCATTGTCATTGCGTCGGCCACGTCCGTACACGCGGAGCAGGCCATCAAGGCGATCAAGAAGGGTCTCCATGTCCTCTGCGAAAAGCCGTTAAGTATCAACATTGAAGAGGTAAGCATCCACACTATAACTAACAACCCCAAGAGGAATGGCTGGCATGCTAATCTAGGTGATTTCCTGAACAGTCTCAAAAAGTCGTCGACGCGTACCGCCAATCCCTCAAGACTCATCCCAACCAGAAGGTCATCTGCGGTTTCTCCCGCCGCTTCGACGCCTCCTACCGCGATGCCTACGAGAAGCTCCAGTCCGGTTTAATTGGTCGTCCCAGTGTATTCCGCTCCCAGACCTGCGACAAGCTCGACCCGTCTGGATTCTTCGTCGAATACGCCCAGTTCTCTGGCGGGATCTTCGTCGACTGCTCCATTCACGATATCGATCTGGCGCTCTGGTTCTTTGGCGAGGACTCCGTCGTCAAGTCCGTCACTGCCGTGGGCATCACTGCCGTCTCGCCCGAGCTTAGGAAGTACAATGACCGCGACAACGCCCTCGGTATCGTGGAGTTCTACGATGGAAAGATCGCTCAGCTGTTCTGCAGCCGGATGATGGCTGCTGGTCAGGAGGACTGTGAGTCCATATCCTCTCGAGAATTACTTTGTCTTCAAATCCACTGACTGGATTAATAGCCACCGAAATTACCGGCACAGCCGGCAAACTCGCCATCAACACCCAACCGGCCGCGAACCTGGTCAATATCTACGAGCCCAGCGGTATCCGTCGCGAAATCCCACCCCACTACTACGGCCGCTTCCGCGACGCCTTCATCACCGAAGCCAATGAATTCACCGCCTCCTGTCTGGACAACACCCCGCCGCCCTTGAAGCTCGAGGGCGCTGTGGCTGCTGTCCGGATCGGTTGCGCCCTGCAGGAGTCCCTGATTACGGGAAAGAAGATCGAATTTGATGAGCAGGGAAATAGAATCACTCGAGCGAACCTGTAGACGCGGCGAGATAACTACGTTGATTCATTTTTAACATGCTGGCGACGATAACGAAAGAAACGGATGGATTATGTTTCTTTCTTTCCATCATAAAGCATAATATCTGCTATGTCTGATCTGAGCTGATCTGTCTCGTCTTCGACAAAGCATACCTATTGTTCTGTTCTGGGCATGATATCATGATAGAGACTAAAATAGAGAGGTATTACTTCTTCTGCTTCGTACTTTTGAAGTAAAATTAGAAGTCCGGTTTCCTTCTCTCTTCTTTTTTTTTTTACTACGGATTTAAAATTAAGGATAGAAAGTAGCTCATCTGAAAAGTCCTTGTCTTGTCTTGTCTAAGTTTCGTACTAATCAGATCTAGTTCCATTGGTCCGTGAATACCTAGATCTGCTCTAAGGGGAGCTGGAAAAAGATCCATATGACCACAACCAGTCCACTCCATTCCATTCAATTCGATGTATGTCTCGTTCCTCCCAGCACCTCAGACTAGGAATAAGCACGATATGACCGATTTGATCTGATTACATTAAACAGTTACGTATATCAGCCTTGCTGTTCTCGAATGCGCATCCGCCTAGTTGTAGTTGGGGGGATGTTTATTTATGAGGCCAGAGAGCTAGCGTCGTTGTCACTGGGGTAGTAGAATGCCGCGACCCTACAAGGGAAATAGTGGATCAGTATTGGAATCTGGGTTTGATTTGAGGATGGAAGGAAGATTAGATTAGGACCGGCATAACTTACGCGATGATAACGTAGGCGGCGATTAGGAGAGATCCTTCAAGGTAGTTACTCCTACCGTCGAGGACGAGGAAGTTGACTACGAAGGCCGTGACGAACAGACAGATGGTTTCGAAGAGTGTGAAGTACAGAGACATGTCGCGGTTCATGCACCAGCCGAGGATGACGACGAGGGGGGTAACGAAGATTGCTGGTTGAGGAGTTAGTATGATTTGTTTTGGCTTGAGGACTACAAAGGCGGATTGTATGTTTGCTTACCGATTTGAATACTACTACCGACAGAAACGCCAATGGCGAGATCCATCTTGTTCTTCGTTGCGACACTGACGGCCGTGACGTGCTCTGCTGCATTTCCGACAATGGGCAAGATGATCAGACCGATGAATGCCTGACTGACGCTGGAACTTGCAATCATGCCAGGAATAGCGTCGACGAGGAATTCAGCACACACAGCCACCAGGGCCGTTGATACCAGCAGCATGACCACGGCAGCGGTACGGGACATGTCTGGCTCCGGATGGTCGGGAGTCTGCTCAGCGGCCACTTTCTCAGTAGCTTGCGGTGTGCGAGCGGCGCTTCGGGCATACTGCATGGCATTTCCAACACCGGGCACTCTGTTGACGCGAACAGGGAGCGAATTTGTGCGTCTGATGCCGTTGATACGAGCGTTAGGGTAGGCCGGGGACACGTTTGGAGGGTTTCGAGGAGAAAACACCGTGTTCGTCAACAGTGGAGGAATGGAGGGGAAGGGCAACCTGCGCTTGCGAACATCCTCGGCCGTGGGATCGCCAGTCTGAGCAGGATTCTGACGCTCAATAGATGGTTCTGAGTGGTAGGTTGTCAGAGCAGGTAGCTTTAACACATCGTCTGTCTGCGCGACATTGGCATCGTTCGTGGGATTCGTGCTATTCTCGGGGTCCTTATGTCTCCTTGCACTTTGCTTGCCTTTGAGGCGTGACTTGTTGCTTTTAATGCTTCCCTGTTCCATCCCAAAGTCTCGGGAGAGAGGGCCTGCAAACCGCTGAGCGTCATCGTCGGCATCGTATCGAGTATCATCAGCAGTATCCGCGGCAGTGCGAGAAGATCCTTCTTCCCTGTGGCTTGCATTAGAAGCCTCTACCGTCTGACTGCGGAGGACACTCTTGTGATGCGATTGTCGCGACGATGTTCCCTTGGAACTAGTCGACTTCCTGCGCTTGCGGTGCTTCATGGCTCGTCTGATCCGTTTTGCCGTAGTCCAAGACGTGCGGGAATCATCAGAATCGTCACTTGAGCTGTCCGACGAATCTGAAGAATTCATGAACTCAGCCAATACACCCGGATGTGATTCCTCATCAATGATCTGCTGAGGGATACTAGCGTAGAGATAGGCGTGAGACTTCAATTGGAAGAGGATGTACAGGAGGTACACCAAGAGAAGCACCTAGAGCAATCAGACCAAGACCTACATTCAAACTACATGCAAAGACACTTACAATACTGGTACCACGGCTGACTTTTAGGGAGTATTTATCTGCGTTTGCATTGCTTGCCCACGACGCGTGGAAAGCAGTCGGCAGAAGTAAACTCGTGACGCTTAAACTCAACAGACAAGCACTCATCTGTGTGACGGTACTGTTGTAGATCTGCTCCTGGAATCGAAGACCTCCTAGCAGAAAGGACATTCCCAGAATTAGGAGCAGGTTGGCGAGGATTGAGCCAAGTAGAGAGGCCTGTACGACTCGAATTTCATTCTAGACCATCGTTAGATCTATCAATTGTTGAGAGGCCAGCAATCCCATACCTTCACTAGAGCAATACTATAGCAAGAATGCAGGCATTAGCAAACGTCATATCCCTTCCATTGTGACAACACACGATGCGGATATCGACTTACATGCTGGCAGAAAGTTAGCAAGATCCAAATAAACTATGACGAATGATGCAGACTTACAAAATGATCAATTCGACCGCATTGCCAAAGGTAACGTTAATTAATGCTCCAATAGTATCACCAAGACGACTTGCAACATTTTCGGTAGCATGAGCCAACAATCCTGCTAGAGGAATGACGGCAACCGCATTCATAGCGAAGATGATAGAGGGATTCAACCCAACGGCCTCGACAGCAATACCGATCGGGACAAAGACCAACAGCACATTGACCCAGGAGTGAAATAAAGCAGTCTTAGTATGATTGCAGAAGCGAATACACCCATTCTTCATCCGGGTAAATATGGGCAGCTTGGATTTATCGTCTTTCCCCTCCTTTGTCGCAGGGGCTGTGCCCGCACTGTCGGTTGGCAGTGTAGTAGGTTCGACATCGCGCGAAGTTACCGCTGTGTCCTTCTGTCGAGAGCTCGATCGCCTTATCGGGTTCTGAGTCGGGAGAGGACTGCCAGACGCGTGAGCTTTCGCCCACGATTTAATACGGTCTAGTCAAGACAAATAGTCAGCATTCATAGCGCCCAAGAGTCAACGACTGTTTTAGCTTCTCGATATCTTATCAAGAAAGTATGCGCGTCAAATGTGCCAGAAAGGTTTCAGAGTATGCTCCAACTTACGCATAAATCAGAAGAGATGTCTAAGAAGATCTCAATGCTTCTCAGAAGGCTTCCTCCAGGGGAACAGGAGAGCAGTAATATATGTAGCAAGAGACAATTTTATTCACTCTGAAAATCGAGTCTCGAATAGGGCGATCTAAGTGCCAAGGACCTAAAGAGAGCTTGGCACTTGCGCCTTGTTTCAGCGGAGCGGGCCTACAAGGTCGATCTTCTTCTACCCTATGGAGTATGCGACTAGGACGGATCCCATGACGTATGTACTCGAGTCGCTAGTTATACTCAGCCACAACAGCTTCTTGACGCCATCTTCGTGAGTCATCAACGCAAGTCGACTGCATTTCCCATTCTAATATTCTATCAACTTCGTCTTGGTATGACGCAGATATCTCCAATTGTGGCTGAGAGCTAGCGAAGACGGCGCCATGGCCAGTGGCGAGTCACGTGGGTGAAGCAACCCCCTATTTGTTCTCAACCTGCTGATACGGATCTACCGACGTAGACAGTTGATGTGCTAGTAGACGAGACGACATGTATGGCAAGGATTAATTTGAGGTCGTGTATGATCTTTTATGGAATTGTATCGAGTTGTTTTCTTGGTGTGTAGTGGCTGTTCGAGTGGCTGCCACAGTGCCCAGTAGTTCCCCCAGTTTTATATAATGTGAGCGGTTAGTTCCTGCTGTAAACTTATAGAGAACAGAATCAAGAAACCCATGTACCCCAGAACTCAAAAGACTCATACAGTATTACAGCCTCTTAGATCGATGAGAGACCATCTGACAGATCATGGTTACGTGCCCGTTAAGTGTGCTTGTGGGTCTATGATCTACACACTATTTGGATCTACGTTGCATAGAACGTAAGAAGAATATCACAAGGATCTACCCTAACTCATATCTGCGCTTTCCTGAAACCGTCTCAAGATATTTATTTTATGACGTGGTTGGCTAGATATCTGCATAATTGAATTGCTATAGCTGATATATATGTCATGAGTGGCACATGATTATAGCATCAGTTTCGAACGTTTATTTACCATATGCGCCCATAGTGAAAGATAATGGAAACTGCTATATAGCGGAACTCTAAGAAGCTTAATTGATGCTATCAAGTCTTGAAATGTCGATCCGCTACTAGTGTATGACCCATCAGCTCGTGGTTACCTCAAAAGCGCTTATATACGCGTCAGAGGAACATGTCGTATAAGACGTAATTCACAAAGCTTATATAATGAGAGCAGTCTAATGACATTTTACATATTACGATGAATGAGAGATATGCCTAAAATTAGTTCTGTATGGAGGTGTTGGTGGGTCGATACGTGGGAAGTTGTATACTTCATGATGTGCTAGGATGAGATGCACAGACGCGTCGATGAAAAACCCACACCATGGAATTTACAGATTCGCTGCAGTAAAGCCAATGTTAAAGCTTCATGTTATGCGCCTTTTGAGCTGCGCCAGCCAGAAAGCGAGCTAGCTGCCTTAATGCCATGTTAAAGTCTCGAGGGCAGGCACCTAGCTTCACGTCAAGTCCCAATCGAGCCAACCCGCCAACAACAAACCCGCTCTGCCTCAGCTTCCAGGCCAGTTTCCCTCCCCCAGTGACTATATGTATCGACCTCTGAAAGAATATATTCAACGGGCCAGTGGCCTTGTGGTATGACTTCGGTCGAGAAGGACTGCGGGCCCTCCCGGTCTGTAAATTCCCCGCCACAACGGTCCGCCCAGTACTATGGTCAGGTCAAACTCCGGGAGGGCGGGAGATAACAGCGCCATAGTGCTGGGATTTTTTTGCTGGTAGTTCCTTTTTCAGAAAAAGAATATGAGTTCTACTCGTCTGGAGCTTTATTTTCGACTTCTTTTGACCCCCATATGAGCGCGTATGAAGCCGTGGCGATTATACGATATCATGATTACGCCTGGAGTCGAACTCTCGATCCATAGTAGTTGATAGAGCTTTTTTATAGGCTGAAAGCGGTGTATTTTGGCGTAGGGAGTCGATGTTATTGAAGTTATGTGCCTCGGTGCCTGCCTGATCTTAGCCTGAGGCGACCTCGCGAAGCAGCTGCATACCACGATGAGAGGACCTCGAATATTCCAGGTATGACGTGGAATTCTTCTCTTATATCTCGTTCTGATCGAAGCGCGGAAGAATGCGGTTGTTGAAGCTCTGAAGATCTATATCAAGATGGCCATACCACTCGACCCGCCTTGCCTTGGCATGACAAGATACCCACAGACATTTGACCTCAATTTCGCTGTCCAAACGCCTTTTAAATCCTGAGCGTCATTAGCATGTCCGTTCAAACTTCATCGTCTAGCTATTAGCCAGATATCACAGTCAATCGATAACAACTTACATCGTACCCAATCTCAGGTCCACTGCCAAGCCAGAATCCCCACAAGCTTATTGAGACCACATGCACCTTATTTTGACCAACGTGAACTACCGCATAATGCATACCCCGCTAATTTCAATTGGACTCGAAGCAAAGAGGGAGTCTTCATCCTTGACGCGGTAGTGATTCAGGTATTGCAAGTACTGTCAACACGAGTCTCTGCAATTATAATGCTTGTTCGATTTTGATTATTCCTATACTTTCCCGCTGGATGCCAACTTTTGATAATGATCAACAACGCATCACCAATTATGCTAAGATCTCCTCGAAAAAAAAAAAAGTTTCCCAGAGTGCATTGGACCAGAGAAAAGGACAGACAATCCCAGTGACTGCCGGACATGCATATGCAGTGGAGAAAACATAATCCATCAACCGCTTCGTACCACATGGTTCGTTTATGCCGCTAAAACTCATGACACGCTGGTGTTCAGTCGTTCTAACCTCGAAGTGATGGCATCGATAACAGCAGATCTGGACAAAA
Organism: Paecilomyces niveus; assembly: GCA_003116535.1. Lineage (NCBI taxonomy): Eukaryota > Fungi > Ascomycota > Eurotiomycetes > Eurotiales > Thermoascaceae > Paecilomyces > Paecilomyces niveus. The sequence continues at coordinate 80,074 of QEIL01000077.1, forward strand.
AGAGTTAGTGACGAAATCAGGGTATCCAGATTTGGAGCAGACTTACTCCCGCTCGACCATCCGCATGGCGTCAGCGAGTTTGGCTCTCTGCAACCTTGCGGGAACCCCTGGGACTCTCGAATAGGTACTTGGACTCTCTGGAGCTTTTGGCTCCTTTCCGATAGGAGTCTCTGCAGCGATACGCTTGACTTCCGCCAGAAGGTCCACTGCCAGATTCTTAGCCTAGAGAAGTCATTAGTCTCAGTTCGCAAGCAAGCACTCTGTTGGGGTTGTTGGTGACTGACAGTATCAAGTCTCTGACCGAGATCTTGGGCCCTCTCATCTGCCCCCTCTTCTTTCTTTTCAATGGAGTGAGATAGCGTTTCCACTTCTCGTATCCAAGTCTTCTCCTTCTCGCTCAAAGGTCGGCCGCCCGAATTCAAAATCTTGTTCCTGATACTCTCATATCGTTGCACAAGCTGTTCCTGTCGATCCTTTGCTGCCTGCAGCCTCTTATCAAGGGCTGCTTCGCTCCGGGCGCCTTCCTTCCTTTGGCCATCAGGGCCAATCTCGCTGGAGACACCCTTGATTCGCTCTGCCACATCTGCTAGCTGCTTTAATTGGTCGTGCATCTCACCTCTCAACCGCTCACAGCGACGGAAGAGATCCGACGCTGCTCTCTCTAGTGCGTTTGTGTGCGAAGACAGAAGCCTGTGTGCGGCGGCGACCAGATCCAGTGTCGATGGCGAAAGGCGAACCTGTTCTTTAAGGGAATGCCTGTGGCGATGAGGAACATGCTTTTCGACGAACGACTGTAGAGGCGATTCCGCATAGAGAATCGATGGTACCTGGTAAGGCGCTCGTCGAGGAGCGATTACTGGTGGTCCGTGAGCGACAGCTTCAGAGACTGAGGGCACTAATTCTGCTATGGATGGGAAAGCTGCATGAGCTGGAGCATCGAGAACGGCTGCATAGGGATGAGAGTCGCGGTAAGTTAGAAGCAAATAACCAAGGTCGTAGTCGTAGTAAACTAAGGAAGATGACAGGTGTCTCGGCTCGGTTGTCCCAAGCTCTTCAGTGGCTTGGATAATTTGCTCTCTAAGGGACAACGAGCCTTCGCAGAGAACTTGCAGACGGAAGGCTGAGCCCGAAGCATCTTCTGACTGCAACTCAGCTTCTAGTCTCTGCACCCAAGAGGATAGAGAGATGAACGTCACATTGTTGGCAGTGGTTAAGAAGAAACTATAGCGCGAGTGGACATCTGGTGTAAAAGTAGGCCAGGAGTTACTTTGCTGGAACTTTTCTCTGACCGTTTCCAATGACTCCAATAGGACAAGATCGGAGGGTTCAGAAACCGGTGTCGTGAAAGCGTTCTTCTTGGCCTTTGGGAGCCATTGGCCCTCGACGCCGTCAAGTTCCAAGCATATATCGACCCTGCCACTAGCGGTAGAAACACAGATGACGGTAGCCGACAATCCATCCTGGGCGTTCTCTTCCAGAAGCTGCTCCTCTTCTTCGCCAGTCATTAGCTCATCCATGTTCACTTTGGCTGCAATAACGCGAATATCCGTAAGATCTAAATCGTCGACCTCGTCTCCGAAATCGTAACGGAAAGGGCCCTGCAGTCTTGGAATTGCGCTTGGAATGGCGGGCCGTGTGAGGATTTGTGTTTCTGGGAAAGCATTGGAGATTGACAAAGTATCCTGACTGTCAATCTCCTTAAGCCAATCATACTGCTGCCGACAGGCCGTCAGCTCATCTCTAACGTCGGCAGTGTCCTCTTCAAGAGCAGCAAGTTTCGGCACGATGGCTGCAGACAAGGACGGAATCGTAGTTGATGGAGCCTGCCACTTTGAAGGGAGCAGAGGACAGAGCGCATAAAGGTCACCCGGCCTCATAGCCACCCACAGAGTCGTTGGAGCCCAACCATCTTCTCCCTCATAACCAGTGCCGCCAAAACATGCGGATGCGACCTCCATGTCAAAAGCATCAGCAGAGAAACCCTTATTCTTTCCGAAGCCCGAAGGGGCGAAGTCCTCGTCGCATGATGTGCCATCAACTAGCTTCTTTAAGTCAATTGCCAATGCCGGTCGGTCAAAAGACCAGTGGTTATTCCGGTCAAGTTCCCATATGCGAACAGCAGCATCTGCGGTAACAGTCACTATACAGCCGCACAGATTGCTATAGATTCCAAGAGGATGCCACAGAGCGGATATAACAGGTGACTCGGGTATGACGTGAGTTGTTGGACCCAGTTGATAGGTCTTCAGACGAATAGGCGAAGGGTCATTGTTGGAGAGGTGCGAAGAATCCGGGAGCACTGAGATATGGACCGTATGCGCCGTAACAATAGCCAGGAAGGCGCCATTTGGAGAGGGGATCAATTGTTTGATTTGTCCATACACGGGGACAGTCAAGACCTATCACTGTCAGTACCATCGTAAGCATAACGCATCGGAGAGGCCTTTTCCCTACCCTGTAGTGTGCTTGCGCGCTATCACTGCTTTTGTCTGCACTAGTTGTGGTGCCATTCTGCATATTATCTTCCTTCTTGCCGCTCTTTCTTTTCGACCTTGCCTCTACCTGCCATTCGTCTTTCAACGTCGTCAGGTTCGACCAGCGAATCTGATTATCCACGACGGTGAACAGCTCCGATCCTCTTTTCGCCAAAATTCTCGTTGGTCCTTCATATCTGGCAATCACTTGGCCATTTTCCACTCGCGTACCGGGACTTCGAGGTGTCGCACTTGTGAAAAAGCTGGCTCCTGGAGAAGGCCTGCAAAGCCAGGGGGGCGTGTAGCTGATCACCTTTGGCATGGTGACTGATGACGTTTTGCAGGAGTAAAGGGAGGCGCAGAATCGGTTTTGAAGCAGGAAGTGTAAAAGGACTTTCTATCAGCAAATATCCATGCCTCCACTGAGTGTAAATGTGTTGGCACGAAAATTCAAGCACTTTATCGTGGTTGGACGCAATGAATGCGGCTCCCTTGGACTTTTTAGGGAAGTTTTGGCGGAGCGGAAGCTGTCTGGAAAACCGCGCCAAGAGCTAGCTTGGATGGTCCTGTTGATGAAGCCGACACCCTGCGCTTCTCTTGTCACTACAACACGTCGAATACGACACAACGATTATCTGCGATAATGACGAACGTACGAAATACGGTCGACAGGCTCGATAAGCCTAGCGCGTATTATGTGGGAAAGGTGTGATCTCCCTTTAGGTCGGACACGGATTCTTCGACGCCAATGTCCACTGACGACCGTTCTACAGAATAAGAAGCGCAAGTTCAACCAGGACCGTGAGGACAGCGACCTAAACCAGCCCGCTGATGATCCTATTGACCCATTGAGGAATGCCACTACTCTTTATGTTGGAAACCTGTACGCGCGCTAAATTTTGCCCATCTTCTACGTTCCCCAGACACTGATGATTGTCCAGTTCTTTCTACACCACGGAGGAACAGATCCACGAGCTTTTTGCGAAGTACAAATCGATCCAGCACTGATATTCGAACACGTAACTCATACATCCTACAGATGCGGTGAGATTAAGCGCCTAGTCATGGGCCTGGACCGATTTGCGAAGACGCCTTGCGGATTTTGCTTCGTCGAATACTACACCCATGAAGATGCTCTTGATTGCTTGAAATATATCGGTGGAACCAAGCTGGATGAAAGAATAATCAGAACAGACCTCGACCCCGGTTTCCAAGAAGGACGGCAGTATGGGTATGTGGAAATGTGCCCCCTTTGACTGACGACAGCTTGCTAACCTGGACCAGTCGAGGCAAATCTGGTGGACAGGTTCGGGACGAATATAGAGATGAATACGATCCCGGACGTGGAGGCTACGGTCGCGCGATGGCAGAGCAGCGCAGAAGAGAGGAAGAAGAGTACGGAAGAGGTAGGTAACGGGTTTCTTGATCTAGGCGTATACACGGCGTTGGATTGGAATCCTTGTTCTATCATATGGTGGAAAGAAAAGAAAAGTCTACCTAATATCATACCCAGCATATACAATCTAAAAGATCATTCGAGATCAATCATCTCAGAGGCAAGCCTCCCGCATTCTGTCTTTTGTTCACAGCTTCCTGCACCTGGAGCAACCACCAGGCGTGGATTCTTGGATCATCCGTGAGCTCAGGATGGAAGCTCGTTCCGAAGACATTGCCCTGTCTGACGGCAATGATATCACCTGTTTCCTCCTCGGCATGTATGTCAACTCCCGTGGTGGCCAGCCTTGCCACTCGTCCAGGCAGCTTTGCCAACACTTCCACATGGTCTTCCATCGCGTCTTTAGCGGCCTGGTCTTTAGCCGCACGCGAAGGTGCCACCACGGTTTCCTCCCTCTTCTCCTCCTCGATCTGGATGCCTTCTTGATTAGGGAGGATCTTTTCGACAACTGGAGCACGGATGAAGACTGCGGTGAACGGAGACGCTTTCTGGGAACCGGGTTCTAGAGACTCGAGGAAGGGAAGCTCCAACGGGGCTTGAAAACTTTCCGTCTGTCGGCCGAAGTGATTTCTGTTGACCCGAACATCCAGACCACCAATGAGCTCCTGGCCTCCCTTCTTGGTCCGGTTGGCAGACTCTGCAAGGAGAATCAGTCCAGCGCAAGTACCCCATACTGGCTTGCGATCAAGTCTACGAAAGGAGAAGGAAGTCAGCAAACAGTGTGAACGACACAAAAATAACCAACCCCAGACTTACTTCACAAAGTCCCGCAGGGGCTCCAACAAATTGGAGCTCGCAGCAACAAGAGAGATCGTGGTGCTCTCTCCTCCTGGTAAGATCAGAGCATTGCATCGGTCGAGCTGCTCCTTCGTCCGCACTTCTATAAATTCCCATTGTGAAGCCGGAATGCTCTGGGACTTCTCTAGACTGGTAGCAGCCTTTTTGAGGAGCTGCACATGCTCGTAGAAAGCACCCTGAAGGGCGAGAACTCCTACTGTGACTCCCGTCATTGATCTGTAGACTGAAGCACCGCTCGAGTCATATCCCACTTCCGGGCCACTTATTTTAATCGCTATCGGGATCATTGTTTCTGCCACCGCCGGGATCAATGTCGGGCCGTGCTCTCCGCCGGGATTCGGAGTTTAATCTATCGCGGGGAATAGAAGTAGTTACTCTTTAGTAGATTGAAGTAAGAATGCTGAGCTCGACTTTTATTTATCATTTCATGTTATGATGATCCTTTGATCTGGAGTTAATAACCATGGATGAATACTTCTCTTACACCAGAAAATGATATACCCTGCATCCATTCGTGTTACACCAACCCCACTTCTATCTTACTCTGTATAAAACCGCCCCAAACCCCATAAGCATACAATTCACGCGCAAAAATTGCTTTCTCCCCACCTTTTTAAAGATTCAAAAATTTATACCCAAACATGTCTACCCACCCTCTCTCAAACCCCCAATTTCTAACAAGATGGTACATCGACACCCGCCCCCTAACCTCCTCTTCCTTCCCAACTCTCCCCCTCCTCGAAACCCTCCAACCCTCCGACCAAGAATCAGTCAAGAAATACTACCACCTCTCCGATCGTCACATGTCGCTAGCTTCAACTCTGCTCAAATACCTCTTCATCCATCGAACATGTCGAATACCCTGGGACGAAATCAGCATCAGTCGGACGCCGGCGCCTCATAAACGGCCGTGTTTCGTGCCCTCTCAGAAACAGAGGAAGGAAAGAAAGGATGGCATTCCAAATGTCGAGTTTAATGTCAGTCATCAGGCATCATTGGTTGCGCTGGCCGGGTGTATTGTACCGGATTCTTCGACACCTGGGACGGGAGGGTCGACGACGACTGCGTCGCAGACGGAGGCATTCGCGCATCCAGATCCTGCATCAGCGCCTATTCGGTCGATTCCTCAAGTTGGAATAGACATTACGTGCGTGGAAGAACGATCCCGTAGACGAAAGGAGTCTATTCCAACGACATCACAGGCTCTGGCTGAATTTGTCGACATATTTGCTGAAGTCTTCTCGCCGCGCGAACTGGAGATAATGAAAAAGCTTCCAATTACAAGCTCCAGTTCCAGCCTCGACCTCACAACCGCTATACAATCTCGTCTCCGCCTCTTCTACACCTACTGGGCTCTCAAAGAAGCTTATATCAAAATGACCGGCGAAGCCCTCCTGGCGCCTTGGCTCCGTCAGCTTGAATTCACGAATGTGGTTGCGCCGGAGCCCGTTGTTGAGCACCAGAATAGGTCACAATTCGGGCAACCCTACACTGGGATTCAGACGTGGTTATATGGAAAGAACGTAGAAGATGTGCGTGTCGAGGTTTTGGCGTTCGAGAATGATTATTTGATCGCAACGGCGGCGAGGGGTGGGGGAATTGGGGCGGGGAGTAGGGATGAGGAGAATGATGCGTGGAGAAATCTAGAGAAGATTGATATTGAGAGGGATATTGCGCCTTGTGCGAAGGGACAGTGTCGGTGTTTGGGTTGATGATTCTCTTTTTTGATTGGACTGGGTGATTGTCATTAGTTGGGGTTTTGGGTATGGAGGATGCTTCTGACGCATCCTATCTTCATATTTGGTATTGGATTGGTTTACAGAAATAGATGGATATCAATGAGCGGAGGGTATGAAATATGATTGAGAGAACCTTTTTTTTGCATTCCTCTTCATTCTATGATTTTATGTCTATCCTAATCCCGCGATAGCCGCGGTCGATCTCTCCTCCCTTGCTTGGTGTAGGGTGGTGTAGTGTAGTGTTCTTTCGATGGAAGTCAAAACAAAAAGGGGGTCTAGGTTGGTATAATAACGTCAAGTCATGGCTGGCTACAGTACAACAAAGGCAAAAGCAGCCTCTCAGGAAAAAGATAATAGTAAATTCACCATCCGTTTGGGTATCCATCAAGTGGCACGGTTCCGGGTCCAATTGATTCGTCGACCGGTTCGATCCTTGCTCTTCCAAAATTTCTAACATTTTCTGATATTCGAGCATAATGGCGAAGGTCTGCTCGAAGTAGAGACTGAATGTATCCTGCTGGTATGAATGCTTGAGTGGTTCGTGGCTTCGTCCCAGTAGATATCTTTAGAGGTCATTGTAGCTGTACGCGACCACTTGGAGGTTGCGCCAACGTGGAATTCCAGCTCATATCACTGCATTAGATTTCGACAGCGGTAGAACTACCGTTTTGCGGCTTCGCGTCGACCTCATGCTCATCCTTGTGCGCCATCCCGGCAAGCGTCTTCAGCATAGTTTGCCGAGTGTTCTGAGTCAGGGTATCAACGTCCGCTGGTGTTAAGCCCTTCGTGCTGATCGGGGGTAGGACTACTTGCACGTTAGCAGGTGTAGAAAGGACAGCAATACATTGACCTGAGGACCCTACCTTTGATCTTTATAGTGCCGGCATTGAATCTCAGGTTGCGAGGGCTCAGCACATGGGAGTAATTCTCCACCACCACAGGCACAATATCCACCTGCGCCTTGACAGCTAGGTGGAAAGCCCCCTTCTTGAATGGCAGCAGTTCCGGCTTGTCAGAATAACTCCGAGTACCTTCCGGGAAGATGAAAACACTCTGCTTGTGCACCTGCATCTCCTTGGCCGCGCCATCGAATGCCTTCACCGCCGTCTCCCTGTTTGCGCGATCAATAAAGACCGTTCCTGACAGAGCCATAAACCATCCCAGGAAAGGGATGTTCTTCAGCGACTTCTTGGCCGTCACGCTGCAGTAGGGAGGGAAAATGGCTCCCAGCATCAGGACGTCCAACTCAGTCTGGTGGTTTCCAATGAACACGGCAGGCCGCGTCGACAGATACTCCTCTCCTTCGATGATGTCGAATCGCACTCCCGTGGTATACCGCATCACCCACTTAAAGCTACGCGCAGCAGCCCACTGAGACACCCGCCCATATCCAACGACACGGAGAACGACGGAAGCAACGACACCGTAGGTAGCACATACGAGCAGAGAGCCATAAGCGGCCAAGCAGCGAGCCGCAAACCCGGCGCGGGGGGATTTGACCGAAACGGCGAAGAGAGACAACGTCACGACGACGTAGGAAGTGATTCCTGACACCACATAGGAGAAGACGGACATGGCTGTGGAGATGGGTCGGTATAGCAGTGGGGATGTAGGTATATACCGACGGGACGACGTAGGTTCAACGACTCGACGGCTCAACATGTCAATGGAACAGAACTGCAGAGTTCACGACATTGGGGTCTCACTCTTTCTGACACAGGACAGTCCAACAAAAGTGACCCTCTTTAGAAAAGCTGTTGTTGACAAGATTGATGCGGAATACGGAAGCGACTCAGATGGTAACCATTGAGCCAGCGGCCATGACCAATAAGTTTTGCTTGATAGTGATATGCAGAAAGAGAGATACTATGAAGAAGCCTGTTTGAGGCAAACCAGAGGTCCCCAGGGATTGAGGGACAGCAACCAATAGCGCAGTCGAGTTCCGAGAGAGACAGGAGAAGTACTGGTAGAGCCGGTGGGAACTGACGTACTCTCCACGGCCAGTACCTTAACTTGCGCGCCGCGGCTTTTTCGTGCGGTTCCTCTTTTTTTTTTCTGCTGGGGCCTCAGCGGGTCCTTCTGTTGGGCACCGCTCACCGCCTTGGCTTTCTCCAACTCGTTCGTTTCTTTCCCCGCAGAGTGGAAGAGAATGCATAGCCGTGGATTATCGTCATTATTATTGGTATTTAGCGTGTAGTGTGTTCCGTCTTGAGGTCCACTTGACTACAGCACCATCTATGTTGTCTCCCGGATCGGTCGTCACTGGCAATGTCTGGGAACTGAATGCCGGATTTGACTGAAAACACATGCGCTTCCAGGAACTAGTCGTGGTCATACGACCTTTGAACTGGCCAAGACAGGGCGGGATACAAGCTGAGGTAATTATGCAGAACCGAGGTTCGAAGAGCCAGCGCGATAAGAATGTCTATTGATGCCAGAGTCGCGGGGCATGATCACCATTATATTCATGAATGAAACCATGGCCCGGGTATCACCGTCTCCTGCGTGGACCCAATGTGACCACGAGAAAGCCAAACCTGCTAATATACAACAAAGAAGTCGCGAGCGGACTGCGTCCATGTCCGATGTGCCTCTCCAAGGGAAATCAGTATAACCAACTGTCCATAACTCCTGCCCATGCTAATGCTCCTTGCTTCCACGAACGCCAACCGCCCAATGCAGATGTAAAGCGGAATCCATTTCCCGATCGGGATGGCAAAGAAGAAAAAAAAGAATCTGCCGGAGGCATGGGTGACCCATCTGGTCATCTATGCCATATCTTCATCGTCCTCTTCATCCTCATCCAAAGTTTCCATAGCGTCCTTGATGTATTGCGCTGCCTATCAAACAAAAAAATATCAGTATCAGTATGTTTCTGCCAAGAAGGCACAGAGAGATGCTTACCTTTGGATCCAAATTCAGTGCCGTCGTGAAATGCTTGATGGCATTACCTTTATCATGCAGCATCTTGTAGAGCTTGCCCAGAAGGTAATGCACGTTAGCCTCATCGGGAGCGATGTCCTTGAGGACCTTAAGCTCCACCAAGGCGAGTTTGAGCTCTTGAAGTTTCATCAGCGCTCGAGCTTTCCTGAATCGGGCCAAAACCGATTGAGGGGCCAGTGACGAAGCACGTCCGTACTGAATCAAGGCCGCCTTCGGGTTGTTCATCTTCTCCAACACCAGACCAATGCAACAGACAAGGACTGCATTTGTAGGATTGATGCTCGCTGCATTACGGAAGTGTTGCTCCGCAAACTCAAGTTTGCCCATCTTCTCGTATACGGTACCAAGGCCGTACCACGCGTTGTAGTGCCGGTTATCCGCACTGATACCGTGTCGATATGCATCTAAGGCTTTGTCATATTCCTCATTGGCAACGTATTCGTGGCCCTGCAGAGTGAACCCATACGCGAATTTCGGGTCCAATTGGGTCGCTCGCTTGAAACATTTCAAGGCTTGGTCATGATCGCGCTGATGAGAGAAAGAGTTACCCACTGCGCACCATGCTTGCGGGGATAAGCGATCAATCTCCATGAGCTCGTGGGCCAAGTAGGCCAGTTCCACATCATTTTTCAGATGCCATAAGACAGTCGAATAGATCTCCATATCCTCCAATCGTGAGGGTGCGATGGTCTTCACTCGGATAAAGTACTTCTCGGCCTCGGGATACAACGCCTGCTCGTAGTAAGCACGTCCCAGCAGAGAGAGCACCCATGGTGTTTCTCTCTGACTTTGCGGCAGAGTATTCAAAATCTGAATGGCCTCCTGGCACCTGTAGCGATTCAGCGCAAAATATCCGGCTGCCAACTTTGAAAAGAGTTCCAAGAGCCAACCCAAGGCCTCGATTTCTCTTGACTTCTCAATCGAAGCGGCTCTGGAGGCTCCATTGATGGCAGCACCGTGCGCCGCAGCACCTGGGACATGATCTCTGCCATTCGTTTCCACACCTTCACTGGCTGCTTTCCGATTACCGCTCACCACGCGGCCAACAGCAGACGTGGTGGCAGTACGACCTTTTGTTCCCGTAGCCTTGACCTTCTTCAGTTCCCTGTTATCTTTAGTTCCTAACGTAGTGCTAGATAGCTTGCTAGTTGTCGGTCTGATCTGGTTGAAAAGACGTACGCTGCGTCTTTGAGGAGCACCAGGTTCAGTTGGCTGCGGCGGTGGATGTGCTACTTGCCCTGAAACAGTCCGCTTCCGGTCTCCCACAGCAGGTGCAGCATGCGACTCCCTTTGAAGGGCGTTCTGTTCGTCCGGCTCTGCTCTCGTACGGAGGCGAGATTTGATAGCTGTTGTTCTCATCTTTGGCGGAGGATCAGCGGTATAGTCAACTCCCATAGCTTGCATCGCTCTATTTCTCCTTGCGGGTGCTAGAGGTGGTTCCCATGAAGATTCCGTGGCGCCAGCGCCGTTCCCGAAACGATCGTCCGAATCACTTTGAGCCACTGGAGTTTCTGATCCTTCGGGGATCGCCTGCACTCCAGAGGACGCAACGCTAACCGTACTGCCATTTAGCTTCTCCCATAAGGCTGAGCTGCCGTATGTAGAAGTAGTGTCTCCTCGAAAAGCAGTGAAAGGGTCGATATTAGGATTGGCGTTAGCTTGCGGTTGTAATGCTCCATTTGTAGCTGACTTCTCAAGCGGAGTACTGTCACCTTGGCCAGCTGATGAGAGCATAGCCAGCAAGTCCGGACTCAATTTATAGATGTTTGGGACGCGCACATTGACGCCTTGGAGATATTGGTCAGTACCTATAACAGCGTAGCAAAGTTTACAGAGTAACTCACCAGTCTCGCAAAGTCCCAGAAATGCATCCCACATGAACGGATTCAGCTTTAGAGCTTCCACGTAGCATTCAACAGCTTTATTGAGGTCCTTGTGTGCCTGCCAGAGCTTGCCCTGAAGGCAAAGAACCGCCGCTGCATCCGGCAGATGCTGCCTTCGCGTCTCACTATGCTTGTCTATTCCAACAACGACCGTTAGCCCACGCATCAAACGCAATCACCCTGTCAAGTCCACTCTCAAATAGAGTCCGAGGGCCGCTTACTCCAGTGGTTTTTTGAAGCCCATAGCCCTCGACTTCGTTCTAACGCCGTGACACCCTCAATATACTTCCCCAAATCCAGACATGCTTGCGCGTAGACGTATGAGCAGCCGACATGCGTTCCTCTCGAGCCGGAATTTCTGCTGTATTCGTATGCAGCTTTTGACTGCCCGTTCTGGAGATAGCAGAGGGCCAATAGGTATGATGCTTCTGACGATCGGGGTTCATAGGCATGTAATCGACCGGCGAGGAAGAGTGCATTGCGAATCAAGTTGTTGTCAAGGTGGTAATATATGAGTTGCCGTAGCTGGCTGGATATATGTGATGTCGAAGGCGACATGGTTGCAGCTAGACGCTAACCTGTGTCAAGGAGATAGTGTTTCCGGCGTAAGTCTGTGCAAATAACTGAATACAAGGCGTCCAGAAGCGATTCAGGGGGAGGAAAGCATCAGGTGGATCTCGCCGTCAGGGTCGAAAATCGAGTTCTGGATGTCGTTCGTAAACGGAGGAAGGGACGATGGAGAGGGAGACTCCTTTGCGCACGGCCAGGATGATGAATTTATATATCGACAGCGGTGTTGCAGATATCTTTGTTCAATCACATTCACTTCAATACCCCTCTCCTGACAAGTGAATCCTTCACAGGTGGATCCGGCGCTCGGGAGGTTGTTGTCAGTTAACAACGTCCGGACCACACCCCGTGACGTCCTCGAACCAGCTAAGTCTAGAAACAGCCGAATCGCATATCGGTCGGAGGGTAAAAATGGTGTTCTTGGGAACGAGAGACGAGCAGAGGCTCTTTTGCAGCGGGCGTGTGTTAGGTGTAATAGTCGAACTGACCTGAGAGCGGCCGTGATGTTTTGGAGCAGCAGTTCACGTAGTGGCTGGTGGAGGCGTTGGCTGCGGCGCCTGTCGTAGTGGGCAACGCCATTCCCTTTCCAACCTTCTCCACGCTGTTAACGCTTCGGTTCATATATCCGCTCGCAGCTACCTTCCCAGGTTTTTACTTTGGCGATCTCAGACCTCAAATTCTGGGGAAGACCTATTGTTTGTCGATCTCCTCGTTTATAATAGCCTTTAGTAGAGTCCTCGTCCCCTTTCAATTCTGACTCCTGGAACGAATTCGCCAATTCACGTCACTCAATCGACCGATCTCCGGCCTGCTGCAACTGTCTTACTTTTGATCGGAATTCCCCGAAAGTACGGGCTAAAACGAAATGGCCCAGGTAAGATCCCGTGATAATCCTATTCGCAATTAGCATAGTTACTTATTTTCCTCGCAGAAAGCAGCCAAGTCCCTCGCTGCGCGCAACACCTCGTTCTTGCTCCGCACCCACATCACCACCCTCAGTCTCCATGTTATATTCTTGCTGCTGCATTGGCTATTCAACCGTCCGCGATCCCTCTTACCTTACTTCATGTTTACTTTTCCGACTCTCGCCATCGAGTTCTACCTCGAACGTCTTGGACGCCCGCGATATAATCCCGTCGATGGCTCGCTTCGCTCTTCCGGCGAAGATCTCGGTGCGTCTGGGTTGACGGAGTACATGTGGGACGTCCTGTACTGGACCTGGGGCTGTATGGGTGCTGTGTGCATTTTTGGAGACAAGGCGTGGTGGTTGTGGGTGATTGTGCCTCTGTATTCAGGCTGGCTGGCATGGACGACATTTACGGGTATGAGGAGCGGTCTGGCTGGCATGGGAGGAGCTGGCGATATGGGAAGCTCCCCAGAAAGCAAGAGGCAGAAGAAGTTGGAGAAGAGGGGTGGTCAACGTGTACAATACCGGTGATGTGTTTTCTCCAAGGATTGGGAACGTCGTCCTCTTATTATCATATACTTTACTCCATGTCTACATAGATGATTCCCTAAAGTTTTTTTGAAGAAGTATTATTCAAGGAGAACGAGTATTTTCAATTGTTAAAGTACAGAAATACATGTACAGTACATACATCAAATGCATGTGAGACAGTGGACTATGAGAGAAGTTTCGAACCCAAACCGCCAAACGAAAGCGTCAAATACTTCAGGACGCAAGATGGCACAACAAATGAAAAAGGACATGGAAGAAAAATGTGCTATCTAAGAGGGACATCTCATCGTAGCAGGTTGTAGAGGTAATAATTTCACAAATGTCACATGGGGGTAGTAAAAGCCCAAGAAATCGGTCTTGGGACGCAGCAATGTTTTGGAAACGGACTCTGGAATATACGTCGCGACATAGGGATATCATGAAAGTCCATTCAACAATTGGCGACGTCATATGGTATGTATATTCCGTATTAGGGCAAGGCCATTCTTGCCTATATAACGGCGATGAAGCACTTAGCCGACTTGCTTAGTATGTGTCTAGAGCTCGTCCTTCAACTTGCTAGCCGCACTGCTGATATTGTTTCCGGAGTCTTCCACTATAGAGGCAGCAGAGGAGAAATCCTCGGAAGCTCCATCGGAGGCTGTGGAAGCTGGGTCGGAGAGACGGGCCTGCGCGCTTTCAACTGCAGCCGCCTCGCTAGCATGACTTGAAGCAGAGGACAGAGCAGAAGCCGCAGATGGCGTCCCATATACTTCCTGAAGCTTAGTCATGACGCTCTCAGTGAAGTCAGGCTCTTTTCCAACGACAGTCTCCGAGACAACCCCCTTGAGAGACTCATATTGGGCTGATCTTTGCTCCTGGATCTGCTGGACATAAGGGGTAGGAGCTCCATAGATCTGTTCGCTGGCTTTGGAAATAATGCTATCCCAGTTCTCGGATGCTTGACTAGCGACGGACTCGATGTGTCCGGTGGGCGTTCCGTAAAAGCCGGAGCTTGCGGAAGCTGAGACAGACGAAAGGGAAGAGGAAGCCGCCGAAAGTGCAGCACTGTATCGCGAAGAAGCGTCTTCCATGATGCTCTGAGCGTTCTGGCCCTTAGAACCCACGGCGGAACTTGCTGATGCTACAACAGCCGCGAGACTAGAGGAGACGAGAGAAGAAACCTGACTATATTGGGACTCGGCACTTTCCAACACGTCTTGAAAGCTGCTCGGGGCCGGCGTTGGGGTGGAAGTACCGAAGACAGCTTCAGAAGCGGATGTCACAAATGCCGAATAACGGTCATGCGCGAGTCCTATAGCTTCATAGTAGCGGCGTTGGGCATCAAGCAGGACAGGATTCTGGTTAAAGGTAGGGGTGGGGGAAATAGTCGCCTTGACGCTTGAATATTGCGCTGAAGCAAGGCTAAGACCCTCCTGCAGCTTGGAAGATGCGACTGACGAAATGGATTCTAGCGGTCCTGCGACAGAGGAAGTGCCGTAGTAAGCGGAGGAAGTCCTACAAACTTATCAATATGAGGTACTAAGAAAAGGCAAGTCGACTACTTACGCATCAACAGCCTGGCTGTACTTCTCAGATGGGGCCTGCGTTGCCTCAGTGTACCGGTCATCTGCTTTACTGGCCAGACTCTGCGGCTCTTCAGAGAACCTATGCTGCTCAGAGTCATTTCCAGGAACATCGTCCACGATCTCCTTTCTTCCGGGCACGACTTCGGCCGCAGCTCCTCCCCAGACTCTAGGTGTGGAAGCTTGGGTATCTTCTTCCTTAGCTGGGCTGTATGACGTTTCCTCAGTCAACGACCCATTGGAGTCTGCCAAGTTTGGAGACTCAGCGTCGCTTTCTTCGGCAGTTCCAGTTATCTCCTGACCCTCAACGCTATGCTGGTGCTCGATCGATGGCTCATCCGAGTCGTTGCTTAGACTGCTCTCGTCAGATATAACGGATTCCGCTTCGCCTGATACGGCGGCATGGGACACCACTTGTTCGTCAATTTTCCCTTCGATAGCGGAGCTTGGCTTTGGGCGATGTGGAGATTCCTGTCTCGTATCAAAGTTGTCACTAACTTCTCGGGCTTCGATTTTCCATCTGCCAACTTCCTTGAGACGGGTAAGTTCTCTTGCCGCATCCTCTGCGATCGTCATGCCACGAGACAGAATGTCATTTGCAAGGTCTCTAGCTTCTTCAAGTTTGTCATTTTGCATGCCGATGTCTCTAACCTCGCTGTGCCAGTCCTCGAACTGGGCCTTGAGGGCGTGGTATTTAGCCCAATCCTTGTAAGTGACACCGTCCATCCATGTCCACCTCATACCAATTTCCTGCAATCCTAAGTCTCGGATTCCGTCCAAGATATCTAGAGTTGACTCGACGGCCGCGGAGACACGGCCTGTAAGTTTATTGTCGAAGGAATTGTACCACTCCCTAAGAGCATGAGCACGGTCCCTGACGGCGACTCCAGCGGATCTGATTTCCTTGAGGAGCTCACCCCTGGCATCATCCTCGATCTGTGGGGCAACTTCATCTGGCAAATTTTTCACGATAGCGTTGATCTGCGCCTTGACGTCGAGCAACTGCTGCTCCACTACCGCCTGTAGGGCCTCGACCAAGCTCTCCCCATGTTTCTTAGCACCGCCTTCAACTTGACTGTTGACGATCTCTTTAACGCGCTCATTAAGGTCCTCGACCCCCTTATCAGCAGCAACGGCAAACTTTTCCTGCCACTTATACAGGTCGTTTGCGATTACCTCACGAGCTTGTTCGATCTGCTGCGAAGGGCTCAACTTAGTCGTCGTCTCGCTCGCCGTCTCGGTCGCGTCAATGTCGCTGGAGCTAGTCGTAGTCACCGTACTAGAGGATGCGACAGGACTAGTAGACTTAAATGCCTGCTTGACGGGAACGCTGTCACAAGGTTAGCAGAGACCTTGCAAAGGAGAATTCTAGTTTCCTACCTATCAACTTCCGCTTCGTCCACGACCGCTCTCAACTTCTTACCCTCCCGGTAACTAGCCAGTCGCTTGCCGATCTTGACTAGCTGCGGCTCAACATTTTCGGAGTAGAGTCCTCTTACACTCGGCCAGAGAGTAGTGTTGATGAAATACACAATGGAAGACCATGCTCTGTGAGTGAAGGGCAGGATATTGTTGACGAGGATGTCCTGGCCTGAGGAATATGTCTTGCCAATGAAAGGTCTCGTCCGATTATACGAAGGCAAAATGTAAACACTGTACAGCTCCGTAATTTTGCCGTTGACATTGTCGTAATGTGGTCTTATCATCGCTACTGCACGCTCAACATGGGGTCCGACCTTGGCTTCGTAAATTTCGTTCACACTTGCTTGAGCGGACTTCAGTCGTGGAACGGCCTCAGTCTCCCATTTCTTTTTGCTGTATACCTGCGCCTGTGAGAGAGCGGGAGCTCCATATGTGTCATATCCGCTCTTTGTGATCTTTGCAACAGGAGAGTACACTTGGTCATGAAAGCTATTGGCATATGGACGGACCAAGTCCACATATGGAGCACCGTAGGTCTGATAATACGGCAGAACGTAAGGTTCGATATGAGACTTAGCCAACAAGTAGGGCTTGCAAACGGCTGGAGACGACTGGTCCAATTCTGAAAGATTTGAAGGGCAGCGGAAGAAGGGCGTGAGCAACGCGTACCAAATACACAATCTGGAAAGATTTTGAACAGTCAGCGAGTCTTCACCTCTAAAATCCTCTGACTTTCGACTCACCGCACCACAATTCCCAGCGTCCGCTTTACAAGGCTAGACTTGCGTTTCGACTCCTTCTGAGTTTGGACGTGTCCACCGAGTCTATTTTTTGAGGACTCGGGGACGTGTCCGTTTTGGACACTCGCCATTTTGAATTAGCCTGACAAACCGGCGTTCACTCTGCAATCAGCCCAGGCAGGTGCCGTGAATACAGCCTACGTCTGCAGACCGTCCAGCTCGATTGTCCCTCGAACAATCCGGCGCACAGCGTCAAGTGGATTGTCGGGGAGCTGCCCCGGGTCAGGTTGCGGAACAGCAAAACAGATGCCAAATGTAGAGAATTGAATATCTCCAATACCTCGATTTTTATTATGCTCAGAGCTAACAATGTTTGTAAGCCAGCACTGTTGGGTGGAGTTGTAACAATCCTCGCAGACTTGGCAAAATGGTCACGCTCAGGGAGTGCAAAGATATCGGCGCGATCGCTATCCCACGCTGGTGTGATAGATAGCTTCACGGAACCGAAAAAGTAGAGTTCAACAGCGAACCTATAATGCACGCTTTAAGACAAGCAGAGCAAAAGGGAAAGGTGTCAAGGGAGCTTATTCCTACTGCGTTCGTTCACCCCTTCTCTGCAACAGAATCTGTATCACACCATTTCAGGATGCATTTGTTTTGGGGGCCTCGGCGGTGAGATCATAGCTCCTGAGTGGCGGATCACTGTAATTACGGTATCTGACGCCTCCGGACTCGATCTCCCCGTGATCCGGCGCAATCTAGAAACCTTGCGGCTGTAAGATACCGTCAGATCACATGCTTAGCGAGATAAACTGGAGGGGGTCTGTGCGTATCCCTTTCAGCTTAGTCATCTGTCCTGAAATGGAAAGTGCTGGGGCGTTTCTCTTTCGGGAGCTGGAACTCCCAGACATGACTTGCCACATCGACCTCTTCGTCGGAGGTCTGACAGGAGAGTTTTCTTTCTGTTTAGTCTGTCATTAGGAAACTACCTCTCTGAGCTTTTCTATGCTTTACTACTAACTCAGTAAGGCGTGCGGTTCTTTTGGTAGCGGGCCCACGTCCGCTTGCGGCATAGAATCTGACGTTCCTCATTTATCATACCCTTAGCAGACGAGACGGTCCTCGAACGATCTACAACATTTCCCGGTCTATGGAAACGATGATTTCCTCGTACCAGTATTGAGAACAATCGAAGTCGAGCTGATACGGATGTCCCATGGGTAATGGATCTGGAATATAGTCAACCCCGCGAACGGGGAGGCTCTGAGCCTTTCCCGGATATCATGAACGACCCTACGTATGCGACAAATCCCGATCCGAAACTACGAGGAGTGGAGGAGCCCGATACTTGTCGGATATGTCGTGGGGAGGGATCGGAGGAGGAGCCGCTGTTCTACCCGTGCAAGTGCAGCGGATCCATCAAGTTCGTCCACCAGGCCTGCTTGATGGAATGGCTATCACATTCACAGAAGAAATATTGTGAACTCTGCAAGACGCCGTTCCGTTTCACTAAACTGTATGATCCCAATATGCCACAAGATCTACCGGCGCCGGTTTTTCTGAAGGAGCTTGTACTTCATGGCTGTCGGACATTTGTCACTTGGCTACGGTTCGTGCTGGTCGCCTTTGTTTGGCTTGGATGGCTGCCTTGGTCAATGAGAGCTATTTGGCGTGCACTATTCTGGCTTGCAGATGGGCGTTGGCCGAGCAGCGAAAACCTGCAACGGCAAGCACTTCAGAATGGAGAGAACAACCTGGGTTCGCTAGCAGCGAACGGCACTACTTCAGCAGAGCAGACACTGAGTTCGAGTGATACCGGAATCTCTACCGCGGTCCAGGGTGCTGCAAGCGCTGTGCCCCATCTTCTTTCCCCCGTTTCTTCAATGCTGAACTTCTCTGCTGGTGAACCTGTCATTCTCAACCTCGCCAAAAGAGCCTTCATCGGCTTGTTTCCCCCCGCGATTTCGTCTGCTGGCGGATCTTCTAATTCCAGCGATGTAAACGTGACTCTTTCTTCGCACCGTCAAAGACAACCTTCCTGGCTCTCGGACGTTACGTTCTTGAATTCCTTGACACCGTCGCCAACATTCAATAATATCTTAATAGATACCTTGGAAGGGCAATTGATTACGCTCCTGGTGGTCATATCTTTCATTTTGGTATTCCTGATCCGTGAATGGGTTGTCCAGCAACAACCAGCCGTCAACATCGCGGATGGAGAACGGGAGGCAGCGGTTCAGTTGATTGCTGAAAATCGCCTCAATCAGGGAGCTCGCGCACCTCCCCCGCAACAGGCACCTCCACTGCAACTGGTAGAAGAGAATGATATTGAGGATCACAATGAACCTGATGATGAATCTCATCTTCCTGGTCGGACGGAGAACAGCCCGTCTGGGCTGAACCCACTTCAGACTGATAGGCAGGTCCGCGGGGAGCCATCGTCATCTTTTGATGGAGAACATACGTACTTTCGAAACGTGCCCTCCGAGCCGTTTGCCTCCCGACCAAGTCTGCAATCGAGAAATGCCATGGATGATGCATCCAGTATTCATCGCACTCTCGAGGAGACAGCCCCTACTCCAGGTAATCAGGCATGGCCTGGACTCGAGATATTCAAAGACCTCTGGACCCGCGGCGGAGGAGATCCAGATGAAGTGTTGAGGATCATCGAAGAGGAAAATCGCCAAGAGGAGCTTGGGTGGATCGTATCGGCAATGACAAGACTGCAAAGGAGCAATACAGCTTCTCCTCCTTTCGACGAGAGCCTGTCAAACCTGGGACCGCATTTGGGCAGCACAGGCGATGTGGGCAGCTCCCGCCAGGGGCCAAACACTTGGACAAATTCAGATGCTATCAATGCTGATGCTTCGCTGGAAACTAACCCTGTTCCCTTCTGGGGTAGCACGCAGGATGCGACTACGTCTTCAGCGTCGAGAGGCGTCGAAGCTGAGCCTTTCGTTTCCGAGTCAAACTTCCGATCATCTTCAAGAGCTTCAAGTCTCTCATCCGGCCATATGCATCGACGTGTCTCCCATGTTCCAGACGACCTGTCTTCCGAGGCGGAAAACGTGGAGAGTGAAGGTTCTCCTGCAGCATCTGGGGAGAATGCACAGCCACAACCTCGAACCTCTACCGACAATGGCTCTGGAAACGCAAATAATACCGGAGAGCAAAGGTCAACACAAAATACGGACAACAGAGCTTCCCATGACGATATTGCTCAGCCGGTGCCTGCTAATGCTGCTCCTGCTCGCCCGCCACAAACTCTATCCGAACGTATCACGGATTGGCTGTGGGGTGACGTTCCCTCCAACCTAGCTGGAGAACTTGCTCAAAATGATGAACACATTGAGGACATCGCAGGAGAGGACCCTTTCGTTCGTGTACCCAATCGAGATAATGCCGGCGAACTGGGTCTGCAAGGTCGAAATCAATGGCAGGATCAGGTGGTTGATGCTGGGCTGGAACCAAATGATATCGACGCCGTTGAAGATGGCGATGATCTGGACGGCATCATGGAGCTGATTGGCATGCAGGGTCCCATCTTTGGGCTTCTGCAGAACGGCGTTTTTAGCGCCGTTCTTATCTCGCTGACAGTCGCTATCGGAATTTGGCTTCCGTACCTCTGGGGTAAAATCGCGCTGGTTTTCTTAACCAATCCTATTCAACTGTTTATTGGTGTTCCCCTGGCCCTTCTCTCCATTATTGCGGATGTCACAGTTGATACCCTGATCGGCAGCGTTGGGTACTTAGTCTACTGGATCAGTATCGTGTTGAGGGGCCTCTTAGGTCCTGTGGGAAGTATGATACCCCTGGTTGAATGGGTTCCCCGAAACACGTCCGTTACAAGCGCCTCATTATCACTCATCGATGGGAGCAGTCAGCGTCTCAAGAGAGTGGTGGATGGTTTCTTCACTTTCCACGAGTCGGACCTCCCCATGTTCTCTGTTCTTTCACATCAGGCGTTACGGATCCACGAAGCCCGCATTGTCGCTTTCTTCGAGACAGTCTTCACTATTGGAAAGTTCATCCTGTATGACTTCCCCCTGCGAATCACGTCGCAGGGACTTCGGCACGCATTAATATCAGAACTCCCTGGGATGGACTTGTCATCTCTACTTGCCAGCGTCCAGCAGATTCCGAAGACCCTGGGGACGTCTACACTGTCGTCCTTGTCTGGTCTGAAATGGATCAACCTCCGAGTCTCCGCAAACGGACCCGTCCAGGTTCTAGTGGACTACGATTTGGCTCGCTGGGATACCAAAGATCGTACCGTTGCCATTGTGGTTGGATACGCTTTCGCTAGCGCACTGGGTCTTTTGTATCTTCGGCTTACTGGACTCTTCTCTGGAGTTCACAGAGGTCAGAGAATTGACGGGGTTATTGCTGACATCCTTCACCAGGCAGGAGGGGTCATGAAGGTTATTCTCATTATTGGGATTGAGATGATTGTGTTCCCGTTATATTGTGGAACCCTCCTCGATCTCGCCTTGATGCCATTATTCGAGAACGCGACCTTGAAGTCCCGGCTGGAGTTCACCTCCGCCTCACCTGTTACGTCGCTCTTTGTGCATTGGTTCATAGGAACTTGCTATATGTTTCATTTCGCTCTTTTTGTGTCGATGTGTCGCAAAATCATGAGGAGCGGTGTTCTCTACTTCATCCGAGACCCTGATGATCCGACGTTTCATCCCGTGCGGGATGTGCTCGAACGCAACATCTCGACGCAGTTGCGCAAGATCGCGTTCAGTGCCTTGGTCTACGGTGCTCTAGTTGTTATCTGTTTAGGAGGAGTCGTATGGGGCTTGTCCTACGCATGTGATGGAGTACTCCCCGTCCACTGGTCCTCTGACGTACCGTTCCTTGAGTTTCCTGTCGACTTGCTGTTCTATAACTTCGTTATGCCATTTGCTATCCGTTCAGTAAAGCCATCCGATGGTTTGCACAAGATGTACAGTTGGTGGTTTCATCAATGTGCAGAGATGCTGAGATTGACAAATTTTCTCTTCGGAGGTGACAGACGGCCGGATGAGGAAGGCCACCATGTGCGGCGAACTTGGCATGCCGTTCTGCTGAGGAAGAAGGGAGACTCAAATCATCCGGTGATAGGCGAAGATCAAAGAGCTTTGGCGGAAGGGAAAGGTGTGGAGGCATACTTCCTGCGCGATGGAAGGTTTGTGCGTGCCCCGGCCTCAGATCAAGTGCGAATCCCGAAGGGCGCGCAGGTATTCTTGGAAGTGACTGAAGACAACAAGCGTGCGGATGGAGCCTCAGATCTGGATGATGGCCTACATGGTCGCACCAGCGACATGTTTACGCAGGTCTACATCCCTCCCTACTTTAAGCTTCGAGTGGCGCTGTTCCTTCTCTTGATCTGGGTGTTTGCCGCCGTTACTGGCGTAGGCATCACTATTGTGCCTCTGGTTACTGGTCGAAGGATCATTTCCTCCTTCTTCCCCAGCCCTGTCCGGGTCAACGATATCTATGCCTTCTCCGTGGGTCTGTACGTGGTCGGCGGTGCTGCATATGCCTTGATCTACTGTCGGGCTGGCTTTTCATTGCTGAAGGACCGGTTGCAACCATACCTAAATTCTCCCCGGCAGGCAGCTCATGCTACGTATGAGACACTCCTGCATGCCGCAAAGCTCGTTTACCTCGCCTCTGCATTCTCTCTGCTGCTGCCGTCCCTTTTCGCGCTTGTCACGGAGCTCTACGTGCTGGTGCCCCTTCACACTTACCTCGAGGGTGATCAGGCCCACGTAATCCATTTTGTTCAAGATTGGACCCTAGGTGTCCTCTATGTCCAGATGGCACTGCGATTCACCATGTGGCACTCAACATCGCGTCCGGCCATCGCATTGAACGCGGTCATTCGCGACGGCTGGCTGCGACCTCGGGTTGGTCTGGCCACGCGCGCCCTTATCCTTCCAGTCTCTGTTCTTACCTTCGTGGCCGTGACTGTTCCCCTCGTGCTGGGCTTCCTCGTGAACTCTATCGTATTTTACTCCGCAGCGAGCGAGGTCCACTCCAAGGTATACCGTTATGCGTATCCTGCAACCTTCCTAACTGGATTGTTGGTCTGGTCCTTCTACCTGCTTCGCCGGCAGATCGAGGCCTGGCGCGTCCACATCCGGGACGATGTCTACCTGATCGGAGAGCGGCTACATAACTTTGGAGAGAAACGTGCTCGCGACGTTGGAGTGCCCCGTCGCATGATCACGTGATATACTAGGCGTTCTACTCATAGCACCTGGGCTTCCTTGTTCTTCATTTGTAGATTAGAATGATTCATGAGTATCTATTGTTTCTTTGTTGCTCTAGAGAAATTGCCGGGATGCTTGACATTGCCTCTCTCCACCCATAGCCTCTGTAGTCCAGCTCTGAAGAGACTTCGTCAGAGGAGATCACGGCATAGGTCCAGGAACGTGACCACCACACCTCCTGCACAGGCACCTAAATTATAGTAAAGTAACAAAGAAGCCGTCAGTGGACGTCAATGATTGTCTTCTTGGCTCTGATCTCAGACCAGACGGAATCTCATCTCTTGACCTCCTGTCAGTTCTAATAAATGCGGTTGCCTGCAGCGGCGATCACGGGGAGATCCTAGCGCGGTGGAGGACGAAGCGACCGCAGTTCGCCACTCCCGATTGGTTAGGCAACAGGATTCCCGCCTTCATCTTCTATCGCAGCTTATATGCCTACGCTGAACCATCTCACTCACTCTGCATGCTGCATTCAACCCCCGTTCGGGGAAGTCGACATTTGACGTCTAACATGATAGATCGTTCCATATCCTGTTAAGTCTTCGGAGGAGCATCAAAAATGTCTGTCCTCCGCCATGGAGGTTCATATCTCCAGAGACGTCTCACCAAGATGTATTCCGATACCAAGACATCCTGCGAGAGCGTCACGACGGCCTCCAAGCCAAGTGATGACCCGGAGCTAGTGGCGCTCCATCGCAATTACCGCATTCAGAAAGACAGGCTGCTCGCATGGGGCCTCGATTGGAGTGACGCCAGTGCAGCGCAACCGAACGATATCGATGAGTCGCTCACCGAGGCTGGCTTTAGCGATGTGGTCGCGAGTGTCATGTCCTCCATCCAGGAGCTGCTCAATGAGGCAGAGCAAGTGCAACATGTAGGTGTCGCAGACCTGCCACCGAAAGGCAGCCAGGGCGATTTGCCTGCGAAAGACAATTTGAGCAATCTTCCCGCCAAGACTCATTGGACGGATGAAGATATCAGTCGATCCAATGCACTGTTGAAAGATCTGACGGCTTGTATCGACACGCTGTATGATCTGTCGCAGTCTCGACGGAACATGAGCATGAATATGTCCTCAGGTGGGCAGACCAGCGGCAAGATGAAATCGCGCCCGACTCTGCCTCCTCGGGGTTCGAAGTCATCAGAGGATCCCTCTTACTCTTTCCCCGGAGACGCAAAGTTGCAACGGGAGCTTCAAGGCAACGTGACGGAGTCCTGGGAGAATGTTAGCAGTTCCATGCAGCAGGAAGTCTTCGAGTTCTCACCATTCACCGATTTTAAGGTTGCTCCGACGGCTTTTGCGGAGCGGCGTAAGATGGAAGATGCTTTTCATCGGTCCTTCAGTTCGACGAAGCATTTATTCATCGACCGATCTGCATTGCAGCTCTCTGGTGCTTCTCATGCTAAGAGTCCACCACCGTACGAAGTGATCGCTGCATCTGCCAATTCGAGGGTCATAGGTCGTATGAAGACTGAGGCATCGCCATTTCTCTCCAGTCTAACCTCCGAATCCACCATTCCTATCTTGGCCGAGTTCACTCCGATGATGCTGGAGACCCAGAATGCGATCGTGGTGCCTGCGAGTCAACGACTCGAGGAATTGCATAGATCGCTGGATCAGCTGGTCGAAAATACACGGGTCTCGCACCTGGGACTTCTGAGATTCTTGGGATATTATATCGATATGCCAAATGCGCGATATGCTTTCATCTATCAGATGCCGATGGATTATTTCCCATTCCTGCGCAACCCGGCGGATCTGATGAAAGAGCTGAAGCCAAAGCCGCTGGTTTCTTTGTTTCACTCGGGTGACGACCACCAGGATATTCCGGTGCCGAATCTGGAGAGCCGCTTTCGATTGGCGTATAACCTGATTTTGGCAGTCCTTCATCTGCGCAGCCAGAATGTTGTTCACGGAAACATCAATAGCAGCAACATTCTTATATTTCCAGGTCTGAATGACACAGAGCAGAACGAAATCGGCAGCTTGACAGAAGACCTCCGACATCCTTATCTTACTTCGTTTGCCCAATTTTCTGGTGACGGTCCGGCACCTGAACCACTTTCCTCGGGCATGTATCGTCATCCTGATGACAAAAGACTGATCGACGATGATTCGACCTGGGCTTACGATCTTTACTCCCTGGGATTGGTCTTGCTAGAGATCGGACTCTGGACTCCTATCAGCAGGCTCTGGAAGATGAAGTATAATAACGCCATGTTCAAGCAAAGGATTGAAAATGTCTACATCAAGAAGCTAAGTGCAAAATGTGGAACGGCATATCTCCACATGGTCCAGTTGTGCCTCGATGCTCCAAACTTCCATCTCTCTCCTGAACCGATGGGCGACCTAAGTCTCAGAGTCCCTGAAACCTTCCATTATCCAGCACAGGCTTTATCGGAGTCCGACGGCGCGTTTGCCTTCTCTCTCAATTTCCTCTACACCACCAGCAAGATCATCTGGCGCTGTTGTCTAATCGACATCTTCGATGCGCCTCCTGCAAGTGATCTGGATGAAAAGCTCCCAGTAGCCCTGCCTCCTGGCTTGACGAGAGAGGCTACGACCGTACCAGTCCCCCAACTCACTGGGCAGTTTCAACAACACAACTCATCAATCAACCCAACTTCTGGCGTGGCTTTTGGAGATACTAAATCATCCAAGATCGATACCTGTGACAGGAAACCGAAGAAAAGAAGTGTCAAAAAGCTTACCAATGTCGAAATACCGCAGGAGCATCTAGACGAATGGAACTTCAACGTCATGCCTCGACTGAGCAAGCTCTTGCAGAAGGTGCTGAAGGATTCGTCGGAATCCTGCAGTGCTAGTCTCATGGTAACCGGTGATGCGGTTGAGAGCGCGAAGACCACAATATGTGTGACATGCTCCAATGTCAAGAAGGTCAGAGCGGCTCTCAAGAAGTATTTCGTGGTGGATAAGGATGGCTGGGACCTGATAGTGCTCCGAGGCGACATAAAACGCTCCAAAGTGCCTCACAGAAGGCGTCGCAAGCCAGAGGAACTGGCTGGACCTGCCGGTGGTGTGTCGCCCTCATCTCCCATGGATCTCAATCCTTGCTACCAGCAAAAACCACTCTGTGGTGCTTCTATTGGTGCTTTCCGGAATGAGGAACACCTGCCTCCGGTCTCATACGGCGGGGCGATTCTGGTGGACGGCATGCCCTTTGGAATGACCGTGCACCACATGCTCGATACGCCTAGTGACGAAGAGGAAAACCAGGACGAGGATGCCGATTATCCACCACGGTCTGCTGCGAACGGGCCAAGAGGCATAGAACCTTCGAATGCGGACTTCGCGTTTACCTGGTGTGAAGACGACTTGCCAGAGACGAATTACGAATTCGAGATCACGGATGATGAGGACGCTGATAATCGGTCTCTCGCCCATGGTTTGGATGAAACCTTCGATGACCACTGGCTGTCTGATGATTATTCTTCGGACGAAGAAGGATTAGATGGCGACGATAGTGGCGATGATGATGCTGCCTCGATTGGAGATACGGCTGGTGTCGAGCCTGGCGAGGAACCGCAATTGATTGTGACTCAACCGGCAATTGACGATATTCACGAGGATTTCTTTCCATGTCCAGAAGATCGGGATGATGAACACCTAGCATCTCACTCCCTTGGATATGTCCATGCGTCATCAGGGGTGAAGCGTTGGACTCGAAAGGGAATCAAGCATGAAATAGACTGGGCTCTCATCAAGATACACGATAATCGTATGGATGCCCGTAATGTTGTCTCGGGTCATCCTGCTGCTGCCGCTGCTGCTTCTCAAGGTTCGTCGCGGAGACGTGACCAAGGACAGCGCACTGCAGGGCAGGAGGTCGTCCATCTGAATAAGGTGGCGCGACTGGAGGAGCTGGGTGGCTTGAAGGTCCATTGCTGTGGCCGCACCAGTGGCTTGCAGAGTGGACAGATCTCAAAAGCCATGACACTGGTCAAGATGCATGGTCGTCATTCCTTTTCTACCAGTTTCTGTGTCGATGGCAACTTTGGAGGTAAGACCCCTCTCACAGGCCCATATGCCATCCCGTTTCGTTCTTAACGAATAGCATGCTGACGTCATTCTAATCTTCAGTCCCTGGTGACTCCGGAGCTTGGGTATTCGACAAGACTGGTCGAGTCTGTGGACACGTTCTAGCATGGTCCGAAAAGAGTCGCACCGCATACATTGCACCGATGGAAGTCCTCCTCGAGGATATCGCTCGCACTCTCGGCGCAACCAAAGTCACTCTGCCTGGGAGCCCCGAGGAGCCCGTTGCGCCTACTCTACCCCGGCGCGCTGCCATCGAGTCCTACCGCAGACGCCGTCAGCCTCACCTGCAACTCATGACCGATCAGCTTCCTGCTGAACTTGGAAGACTGCACCTAGGCGGCTTTGATGAACCCGCACTTAGTCGAGTAGGCACGGGACGCGGTCTCAGAGATGTGTCGTCGACATATCGCGCCGTCCAGCCCCTAGTAACCCAGACGCGTGGTCTGGGAAGGCAACTTGCTTAATGATACCCTCTATCATTCATCCTATCTTCCCTTCGGCTATCCTCATCATCTATGTACTTCATTCGATCCTGTCACGAAAACCCACCCAGTACTTCGCCTTGCTGCCCTTTCTTACTACCTTCCTTCACGATGATGTCTCCCTTCACGAAGAACCCGCACTTTATGATCCACAACCAGATACCCTAGTTGATGTATTTATCTGTACCAAGACAGTATGTCCATGAGAAAGTAGTGTTGGCATTCAGTCGAGTTGTACTTCTGGGCTCAGCTCATGACCTGAGCTCGCGAGCTGCCAAGCTCTACCAAGCCAGGCGAGCCCTAGCCCAGGTAGACCTAGATTTAAACCTACTCCAGTGCGCCCCGCTAAGCCAATACTTATTTAGCCGATATCTTATCTTGGGATGAATTCCAATGCATATAATTTTACCTCGCATTCCTACCAAACCCCGATCCCCGATATATCGAATGCCATATCGTAGTTAACAACCTTATTTCTGACCAATCAGAATGCGCCAATCAAAAAGGATTTTTGAGGTTCAGCGGAAGGCCCTGCGAGATTGGGTTCAGAGTCAACCTCACCGTCCAACCCAAAAGGCCTGTATAGCATGGTTTTATGCTGAATATAACTATCGACTGAGCCAATCTACTGTTTCTGATATCTTAAGCTCACAATATCAATATCTTGACTCTACATCCAACCCTTCCTCTGCCACCCGTAAAGGAATCGGCCAATGGCAAGACCTTGAAGCTATTCTCTATGAATGGCAGCGTACGCTTGATCTTAAGGGAGCGTATATTAGCGGTGATATTCTTATTGAGAAAACACGTCAAATCTGGAGCTCTTTACCTCAGCACCGCGGCCAACCTCCACCTTCCTTCAGCAACGGTTGGCTACGCCGATTTAAGCAGCGATAGAATATTGTCGAATCCTATGGCACGGAAGCAATGAAAATGATGGACTAGGCATTCGGGATTAAATCCTCTGGATTGCTTGATATCTAAAACTACCGAGATCTGTCGCCATATTTATGCTTGAGGATAGGTCCTGACCATGTTTGCTACCTCCTCCACCTATTTTTCACCGAGATCCAGATCGAGTATGTCCAAGAGCATGTCTTAGATCAACATCTGGAATAACTCGTGCGCGGCAGCTCGCCTTCGGTACGGCGGCTAGACGCTGACACGGTTGCATACCAAAAGAAGCTGAGGAGGAGATGAAGGCTCTACGTATAATTGCTGGCCAATATTATGAGGGTAATATCTATAATATGGATGAATCTGGGCTTTGCTGGCGCATGCCTCAATCTGAAAGCCTTTCCTCTATGAATCGGCCTGGAGTCAAAAAAATAAGAGCCGGGTCTCAATAGTATGCTGTGTCAATACCTCTGGGACAGACTGATTACCTATTTGGGTTATTGGTAAAGCATGTACATCACGGGCTCTGCGCAATATTAATATATCTACTATTGGGGCAGTTTGGCAATGGAACAAGAAGGCGTGGGTGACACAGATGATTATGCGTGAATGGCTATTAGTATTTTATAGCCATATTGGCCAGCTATCTGTGCTTCTAACAATGGATAATTTCTCCGCTCATCTTTCTGGGCTGGAATTAGCCCTTCCACCGCCAAATATACGCATCTGCCTGCTACCAAAGAATTCAACAAGCAAATTTCAACCGCTTGACCAGGGAATCATTCAGAATCTGAGCATATACTATCGGAAACGTGGTTAAGATATATGCTTTACCACTATGAGAGAGACCTGAATCCATTAGAATCAGTGACACTTTTGGACTGTATTCGCTGGCTTGTACGGTCGTGGTATCATGATGTCTTAAGCTCGACTATTCTTGCCTGCTTCTGTAAGAGCATACTGATTTTGAACCCTGTACAGCTTCCAATTGAGTCACCAGACCTATCACCACTATATAACCAGGTACAGCAATCAGAACGTTTATCCAATTGTATAGATATTTCATCCTTTCTTAACCCAGTGGAGGAGGACACTTTGGGGCCTAATGATGTCACTAATGAGATGTCGTCTGATACATTGCTTGAGCATCTAATTGCGGGAGCTTCGGGTTCATCAAATATATATACTGATGATCAAAAAGATGATTCACCTGAGCCACCACGTCTCCCAAAGCCTCAGGAGGCTTTAAATGCTGTACGGCTACTTATATCTTACACGGAAGGCCAAGATGCATCAAGAACATCACTTCTTCGGTCTTTGGAGCAGTTTGAACGGGATTTGGAGAGTGAAATTATTGACTTTCGGACTCAGGGCACCCTGGATAGCTGGCTCAGCAGTGCTTAGATAATATGAAAGACTTCATCTTGGCGATAACCTCGGATAGGCGATATAATATGAAGGGATGGCATAGTATCGGCTAAGCGGGGCCGCACTATATGGGATTAGACTAGACCTACAAGTACGTAATTAGATCTAGATCTAGGCTAGGTCTAGGGCTTACCCTGCTTGGTAGGACCTTGAGCTTGAAGGAAGTGGTGAAAAGCTTGAGCCTTACATTCTAAAACTAGCTAAAGGGTTTGTGTACCAGAAGGGTGCCATGCGGCCGTTGAGACAGGACCAGACTTACAAGATTGTCCGAGGCCAAAAACGAAGTGACAGTTGCGTTGCAATCTTTTCTTGGGCTCTGCCACCGCTTCCGAGACCGGCAATACGCCCAAATTGCCAACCCCTTGTAATATTCGAGCACCGGAAATCGATGGACTTGGACGAGGCATTTTTCCGACTGAAATATGCGTTAATGTCCGATTGGTAGACACCCATGAACAGACAGCCCACCATGATAAAGACTACCTGGGTGAGCCAAAGAGGACAAATCACAGGGATAGTTTCACACGCTCTGACACCGGCCAAGAAGAATAATTATATTACAATGGATCGAGAATTACTGACCATTGTGTAATATGCCATAGAGAAATCACTGATGTCGCCGTCGGCTATCCGGTCCGCACGGATCACGAAAATTTGGCTAATGAGTTGAAGCCAACAAAGGAACCGTTACATCGTATTTTTAGCGCAGTTTAGGATCGCGTAGTGTACATCAGTGGAGCGGAGAACCCTCATCGGATCTAAATCCCGCCTCCCTCTTTGACTATCTTAAGCGAAGCTGTTAATATGTGTGGTGAGACCGCTGCAGGTTAGCTAGTAGTAGCCTAGACTTCAACTAGTTCTCTGCTGCCTGGGGTTAGATTCCTTCTAGCGCTCAGCGGCACGGGCCGATATGTTGATTAGGAATAGTGACTGTCGCTGTTTCCCATAGTGTCAATAATGCGTTATATGATCCTTGTTTCCAGTCCTTGAGAGTCTGAGAAAACTTCGCGTGGGAAGAGATGGACCAAGATCTTGCCTCATATCTGCGGCTAGTGGAACCGAATCAACTGTTAGAGGAGACCTTTGAAGTGCATTGAGTACCAGCTAACCACTCCTCGACAGGTCTGGTACGCCCGCAATTTCGCTAGAGCTGAAGGCCCCAGAAAAGCTGTGGTTGGAGTCGTTATTTTCAATTGAAGTGGTTCTTCGTCGAAATGACAGTGATTCTCGGACATGTATTTTCTATTGGGATCCGTACAGTCCCACTGTCGAATTTATTCTGCTTCGGCACACATCGGATGGTCTAGAGAAGGTCGATGTTGGTACGAGCTGGCTATCGCCGCCCAGCATTCTAACCGTAAATGGACGGAGCCAGTGTCTGTTTGAACTTACGTCCGGCGGCAGTGATCACTATATGGAGTCACTTCCCAAAAGATATCGAGAGTGCCTGAGACCGGGTGAGAGATACGAGCTACTTTGGCCTGGTGGGGAGATCCCAATGTGGAATTGGGGCTCTATCCGGGATCATTTGCATCAGGAACTGAAGACGCGAGAACCCTACCTTGTCTTGCCAGGGGGTTCTCGTATCTCATTTACAGTTGAAGAAGGTGAACAGTCTTTCCTGGCTCCCGAGCTCCCTCCACCCAGAGAGTCATATTCCAGAGTGTAAGTGTAACCCCGAATCTCCCCAACCTCCTATGGCGCAGATTGACAGTGCCCGAGGGGACATAGTGAAAGAGCACCGATTCTTAGTATGAAAATTGAATGTCCTCCAACCATGTCAGTCAATCGACCAGCCTATGCAACAGTCCATGTCACCCTCCACTCGTCGTCCAACAGTCCTAATGATTCCACCCCAATCATCTTTCACACCTTTAACCTGCTTGATGGCAATCTCTACCGGCGGCGCGGTCAAGATTGGGAGTTTTGTGAGAGTCAGGACATGTGTTACGCGATATACGATGAGCCTGATCAAGAGATCTCTCCCGGTCAGCATGAGGACTTTGTCAGCCTTCGACCAGGAGAGTCCTGGACTCGGAAAGATCGCCTGGAGTTTCCTTCCGACACACAAGTTGGAGATGTCTTCAAGTATTCGTATAATGACAGGGCGATTGACTGGTGGGATTGGGGCACGAAGCAGGATCATATCCAGACCACGGTGAAACTGCCATGCTGGATCGCGGCTGAGGTCGTCGAGCCTAACGATAATGGGGGACGGCCAGCTATTGTAGTGCCGGCGAGCAATACTGTAGAATTTACTATAGTATAACTGATCATTGAGCTGTAGCCATGTTCACCTGAACTTAGACCCCTCGATAGTATCCGATATCATTTATCCACGTGGGCCTTAAATCCCTCTAATTCGTACCAATTTGGCATTAAAAGCGGGGCCATGGTGGCGCAATTAACATATAATCTTGTCCATTCCTGCTGCTCTTTCGTTCTTGATTGTTGCCCCTTATTGCGAGAAAATGGTTCCCACGGTCCCCAATTGGTTACGCATGTACGTATTATCCACTACTGCCACACAGTCATATCTAACCGCCCCAGTCTCCTGACCTTTCTGTCCATCCTCTCCTTTGGGCCCCAATTACGTCGTCTTCATCAAAAGAAGTGCTCATCAGGCATCTCTCCTACCTATCTCTTATTCAATGCCATAAACGCAACCGAACAGTTAACGATCTGTTTCTCCTATATCTTTGTAGCAGAAGGGGAATCAGATTTTTTCATCCACAATCCGCCCGATGAAGGAGACTGGTTGAATCTCTTCCAGCTAGCCGCGTTCTGGACGTTATCATCTACCTTGTAAGTCCATCGCCCAACACACGAAGTCATTGATATTGATAGCAACTACTAGATTCGCATTAGCCGTATACTACAGTCCCGTTCCTCGTAACCGGAGAATCCTTATTATATCCATATACACTGGATTCCTCCTCATTTCCCTCTTCGCTGCGGTTCTACAGGTCGTCACACCACCATGCAGAGAGCATTGTGTGGGCCAGGGCTGGGGTGAGGCATTATTCTTAGGTCTGCACATGCTGTACATCAATCCTGTCGTGACTACGCTCGCCATCGCCGCGTTACCCATTCAAGCTCGTGAAATCAGGCGACACGGACATGCATCGTCATTGAGTCTCACAGGTCTTGCCTGTCAGGCGGTGATCTTTGCGGTCGTGGCTTTATCCTGGGTTTTCCAGGTTCGATTTCCTTATGACATGTTTGATCGAGTTACATGGGGCTGTTTTGTTAGCTGGTACCAGCTGGTGGGATGGGCGGCAGTGGATAATGCCATCTATGCTGTTGTGCAGGGAGTTCTGTGGTGGTTATTGTTGCGAGAGAAGAGAAAGTATCTCGTTTCCGACGGAGAGACAGAACCTTTGCTGAGGCGGTAAGACAGCAAGAATAATAAGATGGCTCTCGGGTAATGCAGCTAGACTATGGTAAGGAGCTTAAATAAGGAAAGAGCTCAAAGGCATAGCAGACGGGTTGAAATCGACGAGGAGCTCAAACTTAAGAGAATGATAACATCTCCAACATACCAAACCACATATCCATCTTTGAGAACGCACTACTTCGATTCTTCTTTCTGGCTCTACACCACGTAGAAATTGAATAAGCCATGAATGTCATAATTCCTCGCGTTCTGTAGAGCTTTGGCGACAAGAATATTCACTTCCTCTTCGGACTAACCTGCATATCTAGTAAGTACCGCCATCGCGGATGCTTGAAGGCCGGTTTGAACCTCCAATAAGTTCCAAGTGCCCAACATCTTGAGATGTTCATCCTTTGGCCATGCCCCTAGAGGAATTAAATATTTCTTGACGTGGATGTTTTGAAACCCAGCTTCTCGAAACCAGCCTTCTACACATGGTCCTGTATTAACAAGACGACCAGCCTTTGGGAATTCTGTATTGATTGTATCGTAATATTGTT
The DNA here is from genome assembly GCA_003116535.1 of Paecilomyces niveus. NCBI lineage: Eukaryota > Fungi > Ascomycota > Eurotiomycetes > Eurotiales > Thermoascaceae > Paecilomyces > Paecilomyces niveus. The sequence continues at coordinate 114,189 of QEIL01000077.1, forward strand.
TGAGAAATGTGCCATTAGTTGTGCCATCTTCAGAGAACAGTTCCGAGTCCCATTCCTGGAATTCAACCTAGCCTCCAGGAGCGACATTCTTATAACACTCCTGTAGGAGTTTAGGGAAATTCTTTGAAGACCCTGCCAAGTAGCGCACGTGGATAAAGTTGAATCCACTTTCCAACCATTCGTTGTCGAAATCATCAATGATAAACTTGACGTCTGGTGGAACAAAACCTGGCTGGATGGGACTCAGATCAATTCCTATAACCTCTGCAGCAGGGAATTTATCGGCAAAACCAATGCCCCACGGTCCTATACCAGTCCCTAGATCCAGGACACGACCAGGGGGTGAACTAATCGGCGCGAGAAAGAGTTCTTGATCCATCATCGTCCACATCAGTTTGTGTATGATATCCAATCGTTCCTTTTCGTCCTCATCATTGGGCAAAAAATATGCTCCATCACGGTATTCATGGTAGGTTCTTCCGTTCTCATGTCGATAGTCGCGGACCGATGAGGTCAGAGATGCTGTGTATCTTGATATCTCATCGCTGTAAGATGGGTCGTTCTCAATCCCAGTATCCGCCTCAACTGCGAGATGCGGGGCAGCCATTGTCCGTATATTTTAGGGTTCTGTATGAAACAGTATGAATAGGTACGAAAGTCGATGAGACTTATGAAATTGGTGCAAATAGAAAGCGCCCCACCGAACATAAGAGCGTCGCTTAATGTAGTTGAAGAGAGATGCGGGGTTTAGATCAGATGAGGTTTCTCTGCTCCACTGATGTTACACTACATGATCCTAAACTGCGCCAAAAAATGCGATATAACGATTCCTTCTGTGGTTATGTACTGATTGTTGGCTTCAACTTATTATCTAACCAAATTTTCGTGATCCATGCGGACCCGGATAGCTGACAGCGACATTAGCGATTTCTCTAGGGCATACACAATGGCAGTAATTCTCGATCCATTGTATTATAATTATTCTTCTCGGCCGGTGTCAGAGCGCGTGAAACTATCCCGGTCATTCGTCCTCTTTGGCTCATTGGGCTGTCTGTTCATGGGTGTCTACCAATGGGACACATATATTTCAGTCGAAAAAAACGCCTAAACCTGTTGCCTCGTCCGAGTCCATTGATTTCTAGTGCTCACCGGGTCTCCGCAACGTCCAAGTAGACGCAATCGTGTATTTTAGCAAGCCGTCTATTTTATTGTTATTGTTGATTAGTAGTTTCCCATTCACTGGATTACATCATGGTGCGGGTAGAATTGTCGTTGTTGGGAATAAATTAACACCTAAGATTCCAGTTCGCTGAGATGCCAGGTTACTCGCAGGTACATTCTTCGGATGCGTAAACAGTGTTCACAGGAACATGCAGCAGACAATTTCAGTTCCCAAATTTTTCGAAAGCTATATTTAGAAGGAGTGATATTTATTATAGTACATTCTATAGCCTCCGCTGAATTTTACATATCCCACAAGCAGTGAAGCCTTCGAGAGTTGGCTTTTTTCGATATGTTCTCAAGAGAAATCCCACAGAGAAGTTAGGGGCTATATCTCTCTATGACTTGAGTAGGTTTGAGAATGGCCAGAAGAGCTACCTCAGAATTGGTAATCTCTCGAAACCCTGAAGTTAACAGCGTTAGCATGGAGGCAAATCAAACCTATCATTCTAACTAAATCTACGAGCTAACATGCGGCGGTCTATCCTCGCCGAACGTAGGAGCTTCGCTTATCTATGCATCTAGTCACCTGTTCTTGTTACGTGAATCTACTTCTGCCAGCAATATCTCGTTCCCACTACTTTAAATAGAAAGCGGTGGTATTGCACGTAAGGTTTACAATGAAAGTAACCAACTGGAAGATTCTGCCTCAAGATGCCTATCATTCCTGTAGAAATGCTCTATGGAGATATGGGGCACAAAAACGAAAGCCCGAAGGGAACAAAGATTTTATTCTCTTGATGGTGTTACCTCGTTTGGTGTTACCTCGTTTCAATCTAGGGGAAAACCGTCAATGCCCGGTATCGAGAAAATATCCATATCTACGCTGCCACTATTATCCCTAATATATTCCAAGGATAAGCGAGCTGTATTAGATGCAGTAGTGTCCGAAGACGGCGTCTGATCCAGATGCCCTTCCGCACAGACGTTTTGACCATAACCGTATTCAGTACTATAAGTTTAGTAATGCCAAGGTTATAGGCACTTTCTGTGTTCTTTATTGTGGAGATATACTTAGTATGTAAAACGATCCACATGGTTTAGAATTGAAAATGAACTGCACGCCACCCTTTAGCGAAGATAGTTCGTTGTTTAGCCATTCCTTTCCTCCTCTACTAATGCGGTCGACACTATAAATATGGTTTGCCTTAGTGGGAGTTTAAAATCCGACATCTTGGCACGTGTCTGTGTCCTGCGAATTTAATTAAGATGGTCTGTGTTAAAATGATTAGAATGGGCTAAAGTCGGCTATCTCCGATGAATTGGGCCCATGTGGCATTTTGGAGTACATTTTAGTGCCCGGGGAATATGTCGCTTTTTCCGGCGTCAGATCTGACCCATTCTGAAATGAAGGAAGTGGTGAAAAGTCTGCATTCTAACACTAGCTAAAGAGGCTGAGCATATGGTTCTCCGCTTCACTGATGTAACATTACATGGTCCTAAACTACGCTACAAATGCGACGTAACTAACCCAGGGAGCAGTTGACCTCGCTAATTTCTTGGCCCGACCTCCCCCTGATCTGTGCACCTATGTACACCCATATCGGCCCGTGCCTCTGAGCACTAATAGAAGCAATCTAACCGCAAGAAGCAGAGAACCAGTTGAAGTCTAGGCTACTACGACTCGCCACACATAACAGCTTCGCTTAGGGTACATCCATAAGCATTGGGTCACTTATACTCCGTGTCCGTATGGGCATTGGACTCTACCGGCAATATCTGCTTCCGTATACTGCGGCACAGATACACGTGACATCTGATAAGGAAAGTAACCAACCGCGAGGCATTTTCAGAGAATTAGCGTTTTTGGCAACATACCTACTATATAGTATTCATGCTTCGCCGAACTCGCTTCCGAAACATCCGTCAGAAATTTCGCAAGCCATCCGATCAAAAATTGCCTGCTGTGGATTCAGCTCATGGAGAATTGGCTCCGAATGGTCTCCACCAACTCAAAGCTGCTCTGGCACTAAATTGTGGCCCTACCATCATCAGCTATGAGGGTATTGCAAGTTAGGTCTAGGCTCAAGGCTTACAAAATGAGTTAGGACTTTGGGGACTAATTTTTGAATGATGCTCGATAATGAATGGAATTTGATCTCAATGTTCATTCGAATGCTATAATCTCCCAACCTATTCTTTATACTGAACCTGTCGGTAGTCCATAAGCTGTACTCATACAACGCTTTGGAGATTTAACCAAGGCATAGGAAGTAGTCATCCATCACTTGGCTCGCTTGGATCCTAATCCTACCTATATCCACATGCTCCGAACCTGACGCTAAGACTGGATGACCGTAGTGTAATAGGAAGAGGAGTCTAAAAGAAGGGGCAGGGTTGTTAGTGGGAGGCTAAGAGTTAGGCATGCATGACTACTGAGCTCAAATATTATCCTAGAAGTGAGTTAGAAGTCGATGCTGTTCACAAGATAGTCCGGTACGTCCGCTACAGCGCTTCTATTTATCACAAGTGCAAGAATCATATTAATGTGAAATGCAGATGAGACAGAGGCACTAATATACGTTCGGAGTGCATGAAAGACGGGAGTACATCGAGGCTTTACATCTTTGATCGCATATCAATCGTCGAAAGCCGCATCAACCTTCGAAATGTTCCAATGTCCGGCACTACCGGCATGTTCAAGGTCTAGCCAGAGCTACTACACTACTATACTCCGCTTAGAGCGGACGCAGATCCCAAACAGGATAGTCCCTGGTACCTGGCTGGTTAGACATGTCAACCAGATGGAGAATATAAAGATGCCGATTTCGACTGTTTCGGAGGTCTCTTCTCCAAAAGACAACATCTCATTCTTTCCCAGTAGCGTCTGCTACAATGCTGTCATCAGCATGGCTTCTCCTGGTGGTGGCCTTTCAGACCATACACCAGGCACACGCGAAGGCCGTATTTGCTCACTTCATGGTATTTCCCTTTGACTCCCTCGCTGCTTTCAAGGAAATTAACCAAGAATAGGTAACCAACTCAGCTAACTATACGCCCAGCGACTGGGAAACAGATATGAAGCTGGCTAAGGATGCGCATATTGATGCGTTTGCCCTCAATATGGCATACCGTGACCCAACCAACTACCAGTCTCTGGAGATGGCATTTGCCGCAGCTAATGCTGTTGATTTCAAATTGTTCTTCTCCTTCGATTACGCTGGTAATGGTCCCTGGGATCAGGGCGTGGTGGTCGATTTGATTCAGAAATATGGTTCCAATGGCGGATACTTCCAGCATAACTCGCAACCGTTTGTCTCCACCTTCGAGGGGCCCGGAAACGCGACAGACTGGGTCACTATCAAGCAAAAGACCAACTGCTTCTTTATTCCAGACTGGTCCTCTGTCGGTGCCAAGCCGGCCATTGCGTTGGCCGGTGGCGTCGCAGATGGACTGTTTAGCTGGTCAGCCTGGCCATGGGGGAACCAGACTATGGATACTTATACCGACGCGTCCTATATACAGTATTTGGATGGAAAGCCCTACATGTTTGCAATCTCACCCTGGTTCTATACCAATTTGCCAGGGTACGATAAAAACTGGCTGTGGAAAGGTGATAGTCTCTGGGTCGATCGTTGGCAAGAACTTCTCGCTCTCGATCCGATGCCCGAATTTGTGCAAATCATCTCTTGGAACGATTATGGGGAATCTCATTATATCGGTCCGTTGTATGACAAGGCTATGGCTGCATTCGATATTGGAGAAGCCCCTTACAATTATGTCACTGATATGCCTCACGATGGATGGCGGGATATTCTCCCTTTCTTCATTGAAATGTACAAGACCGGGAAGGGAACAGTCAAGACGGAAACTGCTATCTTTTGGTATCGTCCAAACCCTATCTCTGCCTGTTCAAACGGGGGCACACCGGCCAATACTGCCTCGCAACTCCAGCTCGAGTTCGACCCAGCCGACGTGTTGGAAGACCGTTTGTATGTGGCTGCCCTCTTCTCGCAGGAGACTGCCGCCGTGCAAGTTAACTTTGTCGGGAAGTCCTATTATGTCCCTTGGGACATACTACCAGACGACAAGATTGGTGTAGGGCTCCGCTTTGGCAGTGTACCTTTCCAGGCAGGCCCGGTGACAGTGCAAATCTTCAAAGGGGATTCGGTCATTGCAACGGCCCGGGGAATAGATATTTCAGAAACCTGCCACGATGGGTATCAGAACTACAATGCCTACGTAGGGAATCTCTCAGGAATCTACGACACCAACGAAGAGACGTCTATTGGGCTGCAGGACCAGGAGTGTGTCAGAGGCAAGGGAGCATACGACTTCAATGACCTGTGCAATTTCACATGCTCCTATGGATACTGTCCCGTTGGGGCCTGCACCTGCGAGGCGATGGGAGTTCCTCGAACGAAACCAAACGCCACGGGCATAACTGGATATCCAGCAGAAGGCAAAGATGCCAACTACGAGGGCCTGTGCAGCTTCGCCTGTAACTACGGCCACTGCCTCACTGCCACCTGCGACACCGAGAAGCACACGATGCCGGTTCCCACCGTGTCTGACTTCCTCCCTCCTACCTGTGTGGCCGGCACTGGGAAGGGTAATGTTGAAGGGCTTTGCTCCTATTCTTGTGCGTATGGATACTGTCCCCGCAACCTGTGTAGCTGCACGAAGACAGGTCCCCTCGTACAACCTCCCGAGAAGACTAGCAGTGGCGGCATAGCCCAGGTTGGGGTCGATGGTGTCATTGATGACCTTTGCGATTTCACCTGTAGTCGGGGATACTGCCCCGAAACTGCCTGTCAGTCCAAGGAGCAGGTGGACAGCTCCCAGATTACTCCACACTGGGTGGACACTGATGGCGCCAGGTGCAGTGATTCACAAAAGGCTGAGATCCTCGAGGAACTTCGCTATGCACAGGACATGGCATTTGCAGCCGCCGGCTACCTACAGGAAGGGCCGTATTACGAGACCTTTTTCTCCGAAGACCTTCGTAAGGACCCGAACTTCGCCGCTAATATAGCTGAGACCTATAGCCGGATGTATGACATTCTCGGTGGTGGGATAAGGGACTATGTAGTCCAATTGAGTTGTGACCCAACTACCTCTGGCTGTGTAGAAAAAAATTGGCTAGCATACATGAACGATAAGGACAAGACTATGAACTTTTGCAAGACCTTCTTCGATCACCCACAGATAGCCAATACCAAGGATCGTCTTGCCGGGTGTCCGAAGGACCTACGGGAGGCACAGAGAACAAGATCTGCTATTCTTGTGCATGAAACCGCCCATACAACCTATGCAATGCGCGGCCAACCTCCGTAAGTCACGTCCCTGATATTTTCTCCATCAGAATCAACAAGCACCTAACCAACAGCAGAGCGCTTGACTACGCTTATGGATTCAACAGTTGCTATCTCCTCCCGCTTGGCCTGTTCGATCGATCTTGTGCCCCCTGGTGGAAAGATGCTGTCATGCGAGCGAAGAAAAAAGGGAGGCGGGCCCCGCAACCAATGTGTAAGAATGCCAACGGCGAGGAGGGAATCTGCAAACGAGACATCTCTTCAAAAAATGCAGACACATATTCCTTTGTCGCCGCGGGAATCTATTTCAGTCAAAAATGCGGCGAAATCCCCTTACCTGACAATTTGCCATCCGTGCCATCAAAGCGGGACACCGTGTGTCCCGTTATGGACGATTATATCGAGGTGGATGGGCCCTCAGATGATTTGGATTTCCCCGTCACTGGATATGTTCACTTCGGCGACTCCTTCGCCGCTGGAATGGGAACGGGCTCTACGTCCATGGGTTCCTGCCGCGTCGGATCCAACAATTACGGCCAGTTGGTGTATCAATGGATAGACAACTCCAGCGTCCCATTCCAAAATCTGGCCTGTTCTGGCGACACCACTACGGAGTTGAACGACCAGATTGAATCTTGGAAGAACCCGATAATTGCTAACATTGGTACCCTAACGATGGGAGGGAATGACCTCAACTTCTCTTCCCTCGTCCTAGACTGCCTGCTGACTCCATCGACATGGCACTGGGGTTCCACTAATCGCCAAAATTGCGTGGACGGGGAGAAGAAAGCACAAAATCTAATGGCCGACACAAGTGCCAGCGGATTGCAGTACAAGCTCAAGGAGGCATATAAAAGTATTTTGAGAAAGTCTGGAAGAACAGTGAGTATTGCTCAAGCCTCTTCATTGGCGAATTACTTATCCCACTGATCCACTCTCTAGGATTTCAATCTCTTCGTTGCCGGTTATGTAGGGTTCTTTAATCATGACACCACGGATTGTGACCAATCCTCCTTCCATTACTGGTGGGGAGGCTATAACCCCCCCGGCGACTGGCCGCTCAATCGCATTGTCAAATTGACCACAGACTTGCGCAAAGAGCTCAATGATCTAGTTGAACAGTTGAACCAAGTCATTCGAGCTGCCATCGACGCGGCCAACAAGGAAACAGGAGGAAACCAAGTCCACTTTGTTGACTTGCAATCCAGCTTCGATGGCCACCGGTGGTGCGAGTCAGGGCCCTGGCATGAGCCAGATTCCACCGTCAGCAGCACGTACTTTTTCCTCAGTGGCTGGCCTGATGTGACTGAATATGAATCCGTAGTCGTACGTGGTCCTCCTTTTCCTGCCGCCCTAAAGCTTCATTTGTGTACTTACCACATTCTGTAGCCATTTTCCGAGGACTCCGATGAGCTGAGCGCCCTGATTACAGCGGGATCGGTTCAGCTCCCCGACGCCGCGACTTGCGCGAGTTCCCTTGGCCTTGGTTCCGATCCTGTGGCGCGCTTGATGTGTTCGATGGCTCAGGAAGTGGCTGGGGATCCTGATGGACCGCGAGCTAAGCAGATTGCTGAGGTGAACGAAGCTATTGCAGACCAGAACTTCAGCAGCCAGGCTGTCAAGTTTTACTACCCCACGAATCAGGTCAAGGCATTCCATCCTCGGAGTGCAGGTATGGCTTTGTATCGGGATGCTGTTATTACAGCTATGAGAGAAGCGATGACCCTCTAGTGGAGCTAATTAAAAAGCAATTATTTCATGTACATACTACATATATACGCACTTCACTTTGATTCCTGTATTATAACTGCCATCTCTCAACCGCTTCTCTCCAAAGTTTGTAAGGCTGCTTTTCTCGTGTCCGCTGAACTAGGTAGTGTTTCAGCAGGCGCTCTCATTTAACTGCTATTCGTTTCTAGTCACTCGCAACATAGACACGTCATAGGCTTAGTCTTGTTCTGATGCTACTGGCTAGTATTGAGGAATACTTCGCAGCATGCCGAGAGTGTTCTACTATGAGAGCCCAGAAGAGATTGATCTCACAAATCCGGTTCCCTCGAAGAATTCTGGTTAGTAAGTCATCCTCGCAAGCGCGAGGAAGATCTCATTTCGTTTTAAGGGATGCTGAGGAGCCAACTCTTTGTCTGGATCTCTCTATGCTTTATTGAGTCCTTCTGAACTTTATATACATCGCTGCTTCGTCAAATGCTTAACAATATTGCGATATTGTGGAACTTCCTTCTACATATCGACAAGGGCATTTTGTTGGATGGTCTGATTTACACTCCCTGTTAGCTCTCGCAGTATATCTAGGATGGAATATCCATTGATTTGGATGTCTCCTGAGTGCCTGTGGCCTAGCAACTAAAGAAATCTACTGGATTCTAGAATATAGTATACTTTTCCAATATCGGCGATGACTTCTATATATAACAAATGGCCGACTATGATTGCTCAAAATTCCTACCTCGGAGGGGCTTCAGCTACTGTAATACTATTCCAATCTTATTCATTTCATGGTTGTAAAAGCACTCAATGAGTTAAAGATTACGATCTAAGGCTCTGTTGATAAGTATATACAGTTGTCCTAGAGGATTATATAGGATGTCATATCCTACCAGCCTTTAGTTATTGACGCATCAAATGACAACTGCTTATATTTCTATATTAGTTGTCAATCGGACGCCAATAGAGCGTGACGTTGTCACAGCTGTCAGAGGTGAAGTACTCCTCGCCAACAATAAGCACAGGCAGCAAATCATCCAGGGCGTTGGTCCCAAGACGAAACATGCCTGGGGTAAGTGAACGTATGTGCCATCGCCGAGGGTGTCGCTCAGGGAGACGACGCCAGTGGTGGTATTAACCTTAACGGTAATCATGGGCTCACCACTACAGTTAAGGAGGTCTAGCGGCCATATACAGATGGTGCCGCCGGACAGTGTGCCGTCAATGTTGGTGCTTACTCTTATTAGAGATAAATTGGAAGACAGCACCATTACTGATAGGGCTCTTGGGGTTGACATAGCCCCAATAGCGATTGAGTGTCTAGTTGAAATATGTTTAATTTGGAGGTACGTTCATATAACTATCAAGATTATCTTGTTGTTATATGGGTAAAGATAAGAAAAGGTCAGTTAACAAAGTTATGCCAATAAAATAGTTCAGATAAACCAAATACAGAGTAAACCTGCTCTAAACCATAGCATAGTCTATAATAGGTTTATTATACCTGGTGTTGCCTGCTGTGGATGCCTCATGAAGAACTGGCTCCGAATGGTCTCCTCCAAGTTGAAGCTCCTCTGACATTAAATTGTAGCCCTAACATCATTAGTAATGAGGGTATTGTAAGTTTGGTCTAGGTTCAAAGCTCTACACAGACCTCCTCAACGGATGCGCCTCCGTATTGAAAACGTACTCATCCAAACTGATGACATTAGGATCTGAGAAGATCAGATAAAAATACTTTAGCGTCTCGGCTAGCCAGAATGATTCCATGCGGTCTTGTTTCGGTGGATCGTCGACTGTGCAGTCGTTCAGACCCGCGTGAGCGATATCGGTGATAGTGTGTTTGACGATAGTCTCAAACATGGTCCATGCCTTTTCGGCCAGGATTAGGTCGCCGGTGATTCTATAGAGGATGAAGACGGACTCGATTGCTTCGGGTCTAAGAGTTTGTGTTAGTGGATATGAAGCTGGTGAATATAGCGAGATATGTTCCACGTACCTGAGAATGTACCGCCCGTCGTCGATCTTGGTTATCCCCGGTAGGACCTGCCGTCAGCCGGCCAATAGGGTGACAGAGGCGGAATGAATAATACTACGTCCCTGAAAGATTATTTTAATATTGTCAGATAGGAGCTACCGAAACTACTGGGCGTATTTCTCCTTTAACTCTTAGAAGTCTGGGCTGATCCACTTGCTAAACTATTGGCGGGTGCCTACGTTCACCGTGCAGTAGCTGCCGTGAATGTTTAGTTCCACGATCCGACAGAGTATCATGCGACTAGATCGGGAACGGCGTTAAGATGGCATGATGTACTCCGTAAATTAATGGCACCACCCCAATAGTCGGCCCGACAAACAGCATTCTATACCTCAGTCAATAATTCAAAATATTGCCCTTTAAGAACTTCAAAAGGACCGGTCGCATTGCCTCTCTATGCCTTAATATATAATTAGATAAGGGCTATAATTATTTAATTAAGCTGAGTTTTAATATCACATTATAGAAATTTTCTTTTTTAGTTCTCTATTATATTTTTACTTAAGTTCGGTAACTTGTCGGAATTGATTTTAATGGGGTGACCGAGATGGTTGGCTATCCGAGCCGAGTAGCCAAGACTATTTATTTTCTATATACTATACGCGGTTACCCTTGGTTGCCTTTTCAACGTCAAGGACCTTGATAACACGTCCAATTTACCACAAGAAGAGTTAAAATGGCCAGTTACTACTGGCCAATTGTTGCAGCTACTGTCACCGTTGTCATTGTCTCTATCGCCGGACCATTGCTACTCGCAGAAGTCTTCCCCTGGCGAAATCTCTACAAACAGCGAAATGCCAAGCTCACCGTAACCGCGAAGTCCTTCAAAGGCAAGACTGTCCTAATCACCGGGGCGAATGGCGCATTTGGCTCCCGCGCTGCAAAGATAATAGCCAATCTCGATGTTGACACTCTTATCCTCGTCGACGTGAAAGACTGCGCAGGCGTGAAGTCGCAAATCCTGGCTGATATATCCTCCCCGAACAAGCCTAATATCCTGGTTTGGCAAGTCGACATGATGTCCTATGCAAGCTGCCAGGCGTTCGCGAAGAAGGCACGCGAGCTTAAGAGCCTCGATCATGTTTTGATGACTGCTGGTATTCTCGCGTTCAATCACCACGAGTCAGCCGAAAGATGGGAATCCTGTAAGTCCCCTCTCCCTCCGTGGCCCCTTACTATCATCCCCCCCCAACATCCTTTATGACAAGAAAATAACTAACTTTTTACTCTATCTAGCAATCCAAGTCAACTACCTCTCTACTGCCCTTCTTTCCCTTCTTCTGCTCCCATTGCTCAAATCCTCACCATCGAATCCCGCCCCACCGGTCCTCACCTTTGTGACAACCTTCGGCATCTATCCTGCATCACCCACTATGTCCGTCCCCCGAACCGGCTCATACCTTAGGCATCTCAGTAATACCAAAGATGGTATGATGCAAGCCCAACAGTATGGCCGTTCCAAGGCCCTGTTGCTGTACTTCGCCCGCGAACTGGCGAATCGGGTCTCGAGCGCGCAAGAACGGGGCATGCAGAAAGTCACGGTGAACTCGGCTGACCCTGGCTCCGCTTGGACACCCCTGACGAATCCGAACCAGGGAAAGCTGATTCCGAAGTTGATTATGGACTTTTCAGCGAGGGACCCACTGATTTGCGCTACTGCACTTGTAAATGGAGTTTCAGCGACCGAGGACACGCATGGGAAAATCATTATAGATTATGATCTATCGCCGTAAGTTCATTCTTTTCTTAATCTGTACATAGTAGTTCAGTTTTGGTTAACAAGTATGTGGATGCTAGGTACCCGCCCTTTATGGAGAGAAAGAGTGGGCGGGAGGCGCAGCTACGTGTTTGGCAGGAGACGAGAGCGGAGTTTGAGAAAAAGGTCCCAGAGGTAAAAGCTATTTATAAGATGTTAGATGGGAAGTGAAGCATAGTTTGTGACGGCCTTAATTGGCATGAGGTCGCAATTTCGGCAGACGGATACTATATACTAATACCTCTTTTATGGACTACGACATTGCCTGACATTCCAAGATAGTTAAGTTTTTGTTCCCTTAATCCTTATGTTTATCACATTTTAATGGGATACAATACCCGTTGTATATTATAATTATAGCGGAGCAATAGCAGCTCGATTTCGGTATTATTAGGGCCTCTGTAAATAATAGAAATATTTATACGATATACCATTCTTTTAAATTAGTGATTTGCCTAACAAAATCTTTTTAGACCTTTTAGTAAATATGAAAACATATACCAGAAGTATAGAGCTGTCTAGCCACCAACAGCAACATTCGCTTCGCCCCTCTCCACATTCAGCTTCTTGCAATCGAAAATAACTGTGACGGGCTAGGCCCGATATAGGGCTTCGGATACCCTCAGCCAACCCATGGAGCTCTTGAGCCCCTTATCTCGACACCTAGGTGTCGAAATATCGCATTCTGCCACCTTTCACCGTCCTACTCATTTCGAGCCAATGGCTCGAAATGAGCACAGACTCACGTTATTCCGCCCCGAGCTCACTAGGTAAACAGACCCCTAGGAGCTACACCACCTCTTTTCCTTCCTTTCTTCAAGATTTAATGTACTCGTAGAGTGGCCTAGCTAGTTGAATAAACTACC
>QEIL01000078.1:0-155440 GCA_003116535.1 Paecilomyces niveus
ATCCCCTTTGAGCATTCTGCCATTCAAACCGCCTTCCAATATAGGTCTAGTCTCTAGCCTTTGTCTGATGGGAAATGCCTGCGAATCTGACCTTCTTGGAGGTTTGAGCTAGGGCCGTGACACTAGTAAGCAATGATAAAGTATCTAATATTAGGATATGGCCTTGCCGACAATTATATTTCCTTGCTATGTTCCCACGTTCACGCATATGGCCATCGAATCCACATAAGAGATTCAGCTATATTTTCCAAAATAGCTCCTTTAAATGGTTCAGTATGCCAGGAATTAAAAAGTAAATAGCAGCATATAGTTAGTTACCAGAACCGAAGATAAGATTATATAAGCAGGTTATAGTTCTCCACACCCACTGGTATATTTATCAAACCGTCAGGCCAAAAAAAGGGTCCTCAGATGTATATCAACATGGTCAATATTGACAGAAGAGTGGATACTAAAGCTTTTGTGTGTGCGGAATAGTTTACAAGTGATTTGGAGGCAGCACTATTCTTGCTGGATATTTCAGTAGAACTGGTCAAAATTCCAGATATGGGTACACTACTTGAGCGGCTATCAACACTGCTCCGAGTTAACCCATTTAGTCAGGAGATGACCATTGCTATATTGTAGGTTCCATTGACCGTGGTGGAGTACTTCGTATTTTTACAGATTAATCGCTGTGGGCAGTTAGGAATTTGGTACTAGCCCGAGCGAGTAAACGATTGTAACCCCGATACTAAATAAGCTTTGTGATTCCTATAAAATAGCCCTTGCAGCTAATGCAAGGTCAGATTAAAACAATATATTATCAGACTTTGCTGTCTAGGCATAGTTCTACTTTCCTACCTAACCAAGCGTAAACTAGTTCGAGTTGAGTGGTCCACAAGACGATGTAAGACTCAATATTTAGCTCCTCTAGCAGATGCATGAAAGGGCAGCGTTCTATATGAGCAAGCATTGAATTAAGTTCTGTTACATCTTTTACCAGCTCGGCAACATGCTAACTATATTTGTTGTTAGCCTCTATTGCCGTCATTGATAAGTATGATTTCCGGCCAGTCAGGTTCCACATCACTTGACAATAGCCAGCCGCCTTTATATTTAAGCTGAAGTTCTGCTGTTCTTATCCTAACATAACCTAGACCCATTCAGGTACTCAGCGATTGCAACAAAGTGCAAGTGATGCTTAGGGATTTAAATATGTTCTGAGGGTTAGAGTCACCATTCCTTGAAGGCTGGTGGGAAATTGCGGCGCATTTTGCGGCACAGCTCCTATCCACTAACATTGACGCTATAGTGAAGAAGGAAAAGGCGATGTAACATGGTCTGGCCATGAGCATGTCGTTTGCAGTTTAGAGTAGGTGCATGGTGGTATGATGGCCAACAGCGGCAATGGAAATAATGTGAGTTCCACAGTTCGTAACACAGGCTAAATGTTCTCAGAGCTTCGGGCGAAGCAAGAACGGAGTGATGCTTATCTGATTGTGCCGGGGACAGGCTTGTCTAATACTAGTTCCCTAGGGGTCAGCACACAATTGCCTCTGTTGTCTAAGTGATATTAAGCAACTATGACCTAGTCTCTTACCCTTCATGCTTGAGCTTCCCCGCAAGTGGACAGAGCAACGATAGTTAGAAACATCGCATGATCTCCAACACCTTTATTGAACAAGAATATCGATAGAAACAACCACCCTCGCTTACGTCTAATAATGACAGCCATCACTCCATCTTTTCGGTACTCGACCGGTGAAGTTGCCACCTCCGAGGCAGCAAAGGCATTTTCCTGGAAAGCGCCAGTGCCGGTGAGCCGGTTCTGGAACAGCTTCAAATACTGCACTGCCCGCAGCTTCCTGGACAACTTTTCGGATGTCGAGCTGGAACAGCTGCTAATCGTCCAAGACAGTGCCGACGACCAGCAAACGAAGCTTCAGCTTCTCCTGCAGTTGCTTCAGGACAAGCTGGAAAAGGAACAAGCGCCACTTCGCCACCCCAGTCACTCTATGAAATGGACTACAAACGGTGGTACAGTTTATGGCAAGGAATTTTTTCGATACAGGATGAATTGGACCTTCCTGAGGCTGAGCAGACTGTCCGAATGCTAGTCGAGAGACGGCCGGACAAGTCAAATATGGTCCCTCCACACATGCTGGCGGACCACCTGGTCAAGATTGGGAAATGCAAGGAGGCCGAAAAACCGGTTTGCGAGTGGATGGATGCGCGTTCACACCTAGGCAAAACCTCCCCGCAGGCCATCAACGCTCGCAGGATCATCGCGAGAGCCTTGTGGTTCCAGGGAGCCTCAAGGCGGGTCGAGGCTGAGGCATTGGTGGCTGAGATCCATGGGATTGTTGATGCGATGGGCGGGGGCAAGTTCGGGGTCTATCAGGAGGAGAAGAGACTTAACGAGGAGATGGTGGCTGAGCTTGAGAAAGGAGTATCAGCTAAAGTGGCTAAGTCGTACGGTTCTTCTATTTTCAAGGTTCACTAACAGGGCATCCAACGGATTCTTTCCTTGGGCATTGTGCTGCCGATGGAATTGCTTATTTCTGTCCAGGATCCATTTGATATTGATTGGTTTATCTTCAATGTCGTGAGGTCGACATGTTCTCACGTTCATGCATATACCTACCAGATCTACGCAACACATTCAGTCGTAATTTCCAAAAAATAGGACCTCCAAATGGTTCAATATGTCAGGAATTATATAAAAACTAAATAACAGTGTATACCGGAACTGAAGAGAAGATCGCACGAGCAGGTCATAGTTCTCCACGCCCATTGGTATATTTAAAAGGGTCCTCAGGTATATATGAACATGGTTAACGTTGAGAGAAGACCGGATACCAGAGCCTTTGTGCGCGTAGAACAGTTCACGAGTGACTTAGAGGCGGCACTGCTCTTGCTGGGCGTTGCGGCAGACTCGGAACTAGTCAAAGTTCCAGATGCGGAAGCACCACTTGAGCTGCTACCGGTACTACTGCTTGTACTGCTCCGGGTTAGTCCCTTTGGCCAGGAGGTGACCGTTGCTGTATTGTAGGTTCCATTGACCGTGGTGGAGGTGCAGGTTGCAGGAAGTTTGCTATTCTGAGACGCGCCCCAACTTGAAGGGACGGTGCCATTGCGCCGTTCGACAGCTGTCAAGAATGCAGCGTAGGACCAAGTCAAATCAACGGCGGACGTCTGTTCTCCGTCGTCCTTGGAAAACTGCTCGGATAGAGAACCGTTGGTGGGAGTGTACTTTTGAACAATGGAGATGAAACCATCTGCGTAGGCTCTAATCGCTTTAGTGAGCGAAGAGTAGGTGTCGGAAGAGGAGTCGTAAGTTCCGGCGTTGATAGATGAGTCGAAGTCATGGAAGAATTGCAATGACTCTGTCGTGACTACGATTGAGCCTTGTTTGTTCCACTGGTAGAGAGCGTCGTAGAGTTGTTCGGCTGCTGCCAGAGTGCATAGGTACCTACAATATCATCAGTGCCCGTTATAATACATGCCAACAGAGCAATAAAATTCTTGTGGGAAAGAAAAAGTGGGCATGGAATACGTACCACGGGTTGCCATCATAGTAAATATCCTCCGCGTAGCGACCAATAGCAACTGCAGAACCTTGCTTAATCCCTTTATTGAGAGTGTATAGGTCCCGGAAAGAATCGACGACAGCCTTATGATTTGCCAGGGCTCGTGGAGAGCATGGCTGAAATGTCGAATCATCACAGCTTGCCTTAGGATCAAACATGTGGATCGAGGCAATAATGGAGTTAGCGTCTTTTCCAGTTCTATTGTTCTCAAACACTAGGTTGATGTTCGACTTAATATACTCTCCTGTCCAGAAACTCTGCTGGAAGCATGCAATATTCGCGGACACCTCCTCACAGCTTTCACAAGTCTTGTTTAGCTGCTTTGCCAAAGCCGAACCCTCGACCAGAGCACGGGAAGAGAGGGCGACCGTGAAGAAGGACGATCCGTCCACCTCCTCCCATAGATCATACCCGGTCTTGTTCCAATACTGAGTGACGTATGAAAGGTCATTTGTCACAACGGGCCACACATGGGAAAGTGCGACGTCTGTATGACCGTTGTCGATCAACCATTGAGCATACCCAACAACAGCTATAACCCGCAGCGCCGGTCCGTCTCGCTGTGGCCGTCCCCATTCTCCGGTAAACGCGGATTCGTTGATATAGAACTTCGGCTCACCCAATCCAGCCCCCAATGAGAGGTCTCCGGAGGGATTCTGGATGGTTTGGATCTTTGCCTGAGCGGAGATATAGTTCTGAATCGGACCTTGCAAGGAGTCGTTGCCGTTGACAAACTTGTCAACTAGACACTTGAACGTCAACGCAGCATCTCTAGTCCAGGTGTACCAATCTACTCCACATGTTAGGTTATGCATCGAAGCACCTTGCGTGGGATTCAATGGCGCTTACAATCAGGATTCTGCTTGGACGGGCTAGCTACGACCACTCCCGACGCCGCTCCGGGGACGCGCTCTCCGTCTGGGCCGATATTTGCGAAGACCCCATTCAGAGCAGTGGTGGTTTCTGAGGAAATAAAGGACTCGAGATCCGATGCCCTCTTGGTTAGAGATCCATCTGTCGTAGCCAATGTTGGCTTAGCGGACAAAGCCGCAATCACAGCAATGAGCGAAAATCGAGTGATGTACATTTTGTTGGGCCGTGCACGCCCTAAGGAGAATAGAATTCAGAAGAACGAGTGAATAGAGCGTAATCGTAACGAATGGACTGCTCCAATGCTTCCCCTACCACATAACAGGCTTTGTCACAGCATGATCAAGGAAGGGATCTCGCTTCCTCCCGACAGGAGAACGAGACACAAGAAGCTGAGGTCTCGTGCAGGTGGAATAAATAGAAATGCTGATCGTGTGGGGAGACGGAGCACTGATCCGGGTTGGGAGAAGCCGGGGAAAACCGAGACAAAATCAGTGCCTGATCAGGGGCCTATTTTATCTCACTAGCGTGGCGACCACCTGCAGGGCTCTATTGAACTCAAGGTCGAGTATCGTTTGCTTACACGAAATTGTGTTTATTGCCGGCTGTGGTGTCCATCCATATATGTCAATTTCGTGCTCCTTGCAGCACAGGCGGTGCTGCTCGGGCCAGACTTCGATGAATATCTTCCTCGTGCGACAGATCGCAGCCAGTCGATCTGGATATTCCCAGATGAAAAGCACATGGTTCGGCAAAATCCCTTGGTGATTCAGACCTATCGAATTCTTCAGGCCTTTCTGTGAAAGGAACTCAAGGACGAGGTCAGATTCCGCGCAGCCAGTTGGTGTTTTTGGCGGCTGCAGCGACGATTTTCATGGATCACCCATTATAGCGCCTGAAGGGATTTGTTTTTTAAAGTCATCAAATGTTATCATCGGAACAGGAGCTGAAGTTTTTAACTTACTGACTTGATACTCATTCCCTTTAGGGATGCATTGTCTCGAGGTGGAGTTTGTTCATCGCTTGTGCTGTGTTCCCTGCGGATGAACCCCCTTGTTCGAGACGGGACTCTTCCCGCGTGAGGTAGCAATGGAAGGGATTTAGTCTTGCACTTGACCACACCAGACAGTACATGAGGAGCTTGAAACTTCCTAGTAGAAATAAATGATGGATAGCGGTAGCACTTGTTGCTGATCTGCTGACGAGAACCAGATCATGCCTGCATTCCCATTCCATGTGGCATCTCAGTGGATCATGTTGACACATCCTAATATCACCTTTCCTGCTTTTCTTGAAATGACCTTATCATCGTTTAACGGGCGAAAGTCCAATTGACTTGTACTACGGACTTCTTTATTATTCATAGAATGGACGGCGTGTTGGTAGTCTTTGATTTTTTCTCGGACACTGGAACCTGCAGTGTCAACGACGCGTATCTTTCGTATATTCTACCTTTACAAATAACTGATAAATTTTTTTTTCCTTCGCATCACACTTCTCTGGCGTCCTGCGTGCGCGAACTCCTACCTACTCTATCTTCTGCTTAGCTTTGCTCTCGAGATGAAGATTTCTAGAAATGTCACTCTGGCGGCATGCTTCAACGTGGCAATCGTAGCGACTACGGGAGATTGGCGCTCTAGATCCATATATCAGGTCGTTACGGACAGATTCGCAAGGACGCATGGCCCGACGATAGCGACTTGTAACACGGAGGACCGTCGATACTGTGGCGGAACCTACCAGGGCATCATCAACCATCTCGACTACATTCAGGGGATGGGATTTAATGCTGTTAGCAAACACCGTAAAAGAACTTTGAACGTTTGCTGAGTATGGTTATTAGTTATGGATATCGCCCATTACCCACCAGATCCAAGGATAGACAGGCTATGGAGAAGCATTCCATGGCTATTGGCAACAGGATCTTTATCGATTGAATCCTCATTTCGGCTCAGCCGACGATTTGAGGGCATTGACTGCTGAGCTCCACAAGCGTGGCATGGTATAGCTTCATGGCCGTTCCTGAAGGGCGAGCACAGATCTGACTACATAGTAGTATCTCATGGTCGATGTTGTCGTGAATCATAATGCTTGGAATGGAAATCCTTCTTCATTGAACTACAGCATATTTTACCCGTTCAATAAGCAGGAGTATTACCATCCCTCAAGCTGGATAACTGACTGGTCAAACCAGACTGATATCGAGAATGGCTGGTTAGGGGGTGAGACCGTCCCTCTCCAGGACTTGGATACTCAGTCGTCCGTAGTCCAGCAAGAATATCGTTCTTGGATACATGGTTTGGTTTCCAATTACTTGGGTGTGTTCCCTTGTTGCAGAGTCACTTGGGAGCGTCTAACGTTTACATCTCAGTGGATGGTCTACGAGTAGACCCCGTGAAACATGTTCAGAAGGACTTTTGGCCGAGTTTCAATAAAGCCTCCGGGGTGTTCAATATGGGCGAAGTGCTTAACGGTGACCCGAACTACGTGTACCCCTACCAGCAAGCCATGGACAGCATTCTGAATTACCCAATGTACAGTTCTCGTATCTGTCCCTCTAGACTTTTCACTGACAGCATACAGATACTACCCTCTCATCAATGCGTTCAAATCCACTTCGGGAAGCATCGGCGATCTAGTCAACCAAATCAATACCGTCAAAACCGCCTGCAAAGACTCGACAGTAATCTGGGCAGCTTCTCGGAGAACCAGTCCAACCCGCGTTTCGCATCCTACACCTCTGATATTTCTCGCACTAAGAATATCATTGCGTTCACTATCCTTTCTGATGGAATTCCAATCATATATAATGGTCAAGAGCAACAATATGCTGGAGGAAATGACCCTGCGAACCGTGAAGCGGTCTGGCTATCTGGATACAACACTTCATCGCAGCTCTATACATATGTTGCACAGCTGAACCAAATCCAGAATCAAGCAATCTACAAGAGCTCGACATATCTAACCTATCAGAGCTGGCCCATCTACAGTGATACCACAACGGTCGCGCTGCGTAAAAGTCTTCGATGGTAATCAGATCATCACAGTGCTTAGCAACCTTGGTTTGAGCGGCAACCTACACTCTGTCATTGGGTAATACAGGCTACACAAGCGGGCAACAGCTCGTGGAGATATTATCCTGTGCTCGTGTGATGGTGGATGATAGCGGGAGCATTCCTGTCGGCATGGGGCAAGGTCTACCGAAAGTATTTTACCCGGCAAGCCGGCTCTCAGCGTCTGGGCTCTGCGGCCTATAGAAATAGGATACCACGGGAGTGAGGCAATACGCTCTTTTCTCGTTCTTGGGCACGATTATTGGACATAACCATTGACTGCTCCAGGCATCAACCAAGAGTCCCGATTCGCAGTTGTCTTTTAGCTTTGTTCCTTTAGCAGGTGGCTTCAACTGTAAGTATCTCCCTAATAATCGATTGGCGTCCTATGAGAACATTCACCTATGCATCTGTATTTGTAAACATGCATACCCTTCGTAGCATTATCGAATTATTCTCCGTGGGTACGGAGATAGTCGGCAGCTTTTCGGAGATAAAAAAATCTATCCTGAATCAAGTCCCCCCACATGAATCTTAAGACGTCCGTACTAAAATGTCATTCGTATTTCGGTGTGATCCTTGCAAGGAAGGAATCCTGTCGGAATTATTAGGGTAGAAGAGATTTGATATCCGATATTTCCTGTCCTTGTCGGTGTCATGACTGGTCAGCTCACCCATGGCGGGATGACCGTGATCAATGGAGTTATATATCGATGACCCCTCTTTGTTTGGAGGGGTAGAGACTAGATCATACGACTGCCAGAGTCCCTAAATCCTGGACAAATTTATACTGCTCTTAATCACGACAATCCACTTATAGACTACACCCTCATATCAAGATGTCGAAGCAGCAACATCAGGCCGCCGTTCTCCCTGCCGCGGGCTCCAACCTCACGCTAGTAGAGCGTCCAACTCCCACTCCTGGCCCTGATGAACTTCTCATCGAAGTCAAATCCATCGCTCTAAACCCTGTCGACTGGAAACAACGCGATACCGGCTTCGTCATCGCGACATGGCCAGCTGTGATCGGCTCTGATATCGCAGGAACGGTCATCAGCGCTGGCTCTTCAGTTCCCGAAGATACCCCCAAACCAGGCAACCGTGTTGCTGCCTTCGCGCCATGTTTCTTCACGAAAGGTGCACAGAACTATGGTGCCTTTCAGGAACGTGTGCTAGTCCCGGCCACAAATGCTGTGGAGATACCACCGAAGTTGAGCTTCAATGAAGCGAGCCTGCTTCCCATGGCGGTTCTGACGGCGTGGTCGGGATGGTATACGATCGGAGTGCCTTTCAATACGTCTTACAAGGAATCAGACAAGAAGGGAGCCCTGATCTGGGGCAGCGCGAGCAGCGTTGGCAGTGCAGCGGTGCAAATTGCGAAATCAATGGGTTTCAAAGTCTACGCAACGGCAAGCGAGAAACATCACGAGTATATTAAGAGTCTGGGAGCAAGTAGGGTATTTGACTACAAGAACAAGAATGTGGTGGACAATATTGTAGAGGCTGTGAAAGCAGACGGTGTGACGGTGGAGATAGGATACGATTCTGCAGGCGCATTGGAGTCGTCTCAGGCCGTCTTGAAGCGACTAAACGAGACAAAGACAGCGAGACTGGCATCGGCAGTCCCATTGACGCCCCAGTCTCCGACGGTGGAGGGTGTGGAGACCAAATTCGTCATGGTGCCCCTGGATCCAAAGGAAAGGCAGGCCCATATCCACTGGGTCTTCAACGTCTGGTTGAAGAAGAAGTTGGAAACGGGAGAATTTGTGCCGAGTCCGCACATTCGAGTTATTGAGGGAGGCCTCGCATCTGTGAACAAAGGACTGGATGAATTGAAGCAGGGCGTTAGTGGTACGAAACTTGTGCTGGAGATCTAAATAAATAATAGAAACGAGATCGTTCTTTAGGCTTAGTATGCTTGCTGCTTGATGATACGTGTGCGTTACTTATGATCGTCAGAGTAGCTCCAATCTTATGTCTCGCACTAGTAATGCTGAAGATACGTACGGTCGATGCACAAAGTATACATAAAAATAATGTTTTATTGTCCCGAAGAAACTTAATATATGCATATCAAATACTTCGGATATCGGATCCCTCTTAGAAGACAGTCTAGAAGCAGAATAATATGCATAACTGAGCAGATAATGTGGATTTAGAGCACCGGATCGAAATGATACCGTGTCCCGTCGGGTTGTTGATCATCGCGGCTCCCCCGCCAAGCCCATCTGCAGCCCGCGCTGAACCTTACCGGATCAGAACTGGATTTGACTGACTCCGCCAAGCCCCGCGATGAAGCGAAGTCGCACTTAAGTCTTTAGCGCCGGTTCGGGCGCGGAGGAACCCGCTCGCCGGTTAAAGTAGAAGAACCCCTGGATGACACGGAAAATTGTCAAAAAGTCTGTCCAACAACCACCAGGCTGTGCGTGAGGGAGAGACTGTTGGCAGTTTGCTTTGTAAAGGGACGTTCTTGTCGGAGCCTTGTGCAAGGTT
Organism: Paecilomyces niveus; assembly: GCA_003116535.1. Taxonomy (NCBI): domain Eukaryota; kingdom Fungi; phylum Ascomycota; class Eurotiomycetes; order Eurotiales; family Thermoascaceae; genus Paecilomyces; species Paecilomyces niveus. The sequence continues at coordinate 9,989 of QEIL01000078.1, forward strand.
CCAGTTCCTCCGCTACTTCGTATCCGAGGTTTCCGGGCAGCCAGTCCGGTCGCGAGGTTTAATCGGTGCTCTCAGGTGCTCTCACTGGCGGACTTCCACCTCCAGGTCTGAGTAAACGCTGGTTTTCTTCCAGCATAACTGTCCAGCAAACCCAATCTGCGAAGGACTGATAGGTTGAACCAAAGAACTGTGACGCATATTGCTTCCGCCCAAGATGCCACGATTACGGAGGAAGTCGAGCAACCTGGGTGCAGATATCAGAGGCGACACCAGCGCCCCGGCCATGTCAACAATGCACCACCGATCACCCAGCTACGACATCCCGGAACAAGTGCAGGTACGAATATCGAGAACTCTGTCATTACAATTGGGCTGTTATGCTTATCACAGGGTGTAGGAACGTCGTTCAGCGACCGACAAAACCGGCAAATCGCACTCCAAGCGCCGCAGATCTCGATCAGCATTGGGCCGCTTCAAGAGCCTCTGCTTCAAGCACACATGGCTGATGCCTTTGATCATAGTCCTCATCCTCCTGGCCCTATATGCGGTCAATCCCACTCCATCGAACCCACTCCATAGCGCCATCTTCCTGTCCTACCCGCAAGAACCCAAGTACCCCGGCGGGCCGGTCATGTATGGCAAGGGAAAAAAGGACATTGCATTTGTCGCTTTCTATACCGTTGTGCTGTCTTTCGCTCGCGAATTCATAATGCTGCGTTTGATCCGGCCTTGGGGACTCCGGTGTGGGATCCGCGGGAAGAGCAAGATGTCCCGTTTCATGGAGCAGGTTTATACGGCCATGTACTTTTCAGTCTTCGGTCCGTTTGGCCTGTATGTCATGAGTAAGTCGGATATCTGGTACTTCAATACCAGGGCCATGTTCGAAGGTTTCCCTCATCGGGAGCACACCGCTATTTTCAAGGCGTATTATCTGCTGCAGGCGAGTTACTGGGCTCAGCAGGCCATTGTGCTTATGTTGATGCTGGAGAAGCCGCGCAAGGACTTCAAGGAGCTTGTTGGCCATCACATCATCACCCTCGCGCTTATCGGGCTGAGCTACAGATTCCACTTTACGTACATGGGCCTGGCCGTCTACATCACGCACGATATTTCGGACTTCTTCCTTGCGGTAGGTTTCCCCTTGATTTTATCTCTATCAATAGGGTGATTACAGTAACTGATCTGGATTGCTTTGACATAATAGACATCCAAGACCATGAATTACTTGGACTCAATCATCATCGGACCTTACTTCGGCCTTTTCGTCGGGGTATGGATCTATCTCCGCCACTACATCAACCTGAAGATCTTGTGGGCTGTCTTGACGGAGTTCCGAACCGTGGGTCCTTTCGAGTTGAACTGGGAGACGCAGCAGTACAAGTGCTGGATCAGTCAGTACATCACATTTGCTCTTCTCGCGTCCTTGCAGGCGGTGAATCTATTCTGGCTCTTCCTCATTCTGCGGATCTTGAAGAACTACCTGTTCGACAACGTGAAGAAGGACGAGAGAAGCGATAACGAAGAAGAGGAAGATGACGTCGCACCCAAGGAAACCAACGGAACTGCTACTGCGTCTAATGGTGATGCGAAGTCATCTGCGACTCGTCGCAATATCGGTCAGGAGAACCATGCGCCTCAGGTTCTGGTTAACGGAGAGCCCGTCGACAAGGCTGCCCCGACAGCCAATGGCAACAAGAAGAAACGGTGAACCAAACCGCATAGTCTTCTAAGGAGCCGCAAGCGCTGAGCATTAGCGATGAAGGCATGTTGGTAAGGAGAAGAGATGATATGTCGCCCAGGCCCACTGTTTACCATTGTACATGAGTTTCCTTTCATCTGAAATGACTCTTTGCATCATATTTCGTTGGAGGGATTCGCCGTATTTCTCTCGAGACTCCTGGCCGTCTCCCGGTTTTCAGGGTGGCTGGTTCTAGTCGGGGTAAAGAGACGAATACGGCTGATTCGAACGAACCTCAGAATACTCCTCGAAGTGCCCATAACCGTTTTACGCGGTGAACATTTGTATCATCATGGTGTGTCATTTTCTATTTCGACCGAAGGAGTTTGTTTTCCTTCATGTTCTTTTTCTTGTTCTATTTTTTACTTTTTCTACTTGAACACCTTCGACTTTCGAAGGCCATCTTTCGCTTCTAGTTTCACCGCCTACATGTTCTTTTACTTTGGGCAAACATCACTTTTGTAATTAATGACCCTGTCCTGTTTCCCTTTCGTTTCTTAATGACCATGAATCGATTGATGGAATTAATGGGTTTCATTCAATTCTTGTTTTTTCCTCATTGATCTTCCTTACTTCCTCACTGTCCCCTTCCGCGATTCTTCATAATGCCCAAGGAACTTTTCAAGGTCCGTTTCCACGGGCAGATTCTCGTTTCATCTGAACGGAAGGGCGATGTTCCAGATTATAGTTATTAATTACTCAATTGCATATAAAATGGGAGAATGGGAAGAAGAAGAAAAAGAAATGAGAGATGAAACTGAAAAAAAGGATATAACATAGCATGTATGTACTATGAAGGAAGGGATGGGTGTCTGAGATAAGACTTGCTTGAGTCGAGTCGAGTCGCTGCATATATCGTCAATCATAGTATAGTCAGTATAGTATCGTATAGTGTAGTAATAATAATTGATAGATAGATTTCTTTTCTCGTGATCTGTTTAGGAGATATATGTGTAATGTAGTGGGGAATGTATGATGATGAAGATTTAATCTAATCTGATCTGATCTGATCTTGTGAAACGATCTATAGATTGCGATTGTAGGATGAAGATCAATAAATTACGAATCAAATTGAAGAGTTTAGATGAATGTAGTGGCAGCAAGAATAAAAATGAAACCCTCTTTGATGCGATCGAGTTCTACAAGACCTATATTAATTACATCATGCGATTGGTGACCGGCAAAAATTGCATCACCGAAGTGCTCCATTCCACATCAGGTTCCAAGTTATACATGATTTCGAAACATTAGACGTGAACGTGAGCAGTCGACTGGTCATTGCCGGTGGAGGCGTAGGCGTAGATTACAGGTCACCTCGTTCTATTTGCGGAGGAAGTCTGTATCTTTCCGAGTTCCTCTCATGATTTCTTTATACCTGATGTCTCTCAGGATCGACGGCACCCTTAAGCTTGGCAGTGTCGACGTCCGTCTCAGACTTCACACTCTTGCCAGGGAGGGTCGTGAAAGGGTTAGAGGTGTTCGCGTTGTCGAGACCTTCCTGCTTGCCAGACATGATAGCAGGAGTCTTGCCAGCGCCATCAACTACCTTAACGGCACCCGGCTGGGAGACAGTTAGTAATCATCCAATCTGAATAATTATCATGGGTGGCTGGTAGGATCTTCGACGTAGGGATTCTTCGACAAATCTCTTCACTGGGCTAGCTCCCAGTCCTACGACCAATGCAGGAGGATGGCGACGATCAACTTACCTCGTCGTATTCAGAGGGCTTCTCCTCCTTAGCTTCCTCCTTGGGAGCTTCGGGCTCAGGAGCTGGGGCCTTCTCCTTCGGCTCTTCCTCAGGCTCCGGCTCCGAGATACTCTTGGGAACCTGCTCCCTCTCGTGGCCGTGAGGCACCTTCTGAGCGCCAGAGCTGAGCAGGAAGTACGCGGAGGGAACAGTGATGGCCGCTGCAGCCGCAGCCCTACAGAATACTGTCAGCAAACCGTCGGAAATACTTTCATGGGAGAATCTACAGCTCAATTGAATTGGATATGACGAGTATCAATGGGGAACGCACCATGGGAGGTCACTGCTCTTCTGTTGGCTTTCGTGGCCACCCTGGGAGGCGTAGGACCGTCGTCCCAGCTGCTGGCATCGTGAGCTCACACGGGAGCTGGCGCGAGCTCCAGCCGTCCTGGCGAAGAAGGTGCGGAAAGCAGCAGTGCGTGGGAGGGCCATTATGTGAGTCTGAAGCTGGAGATTGCCACAAAGGACGGCTTACGAGGAATTGGAGCAGAGACAGTAATAATCCTACTAGGAGAAGAGAAGGAAACGAAGAGAAGCGAAGATCAGATCAGGTGTTCTTTTGGCCTGGCAACGAAAGAGCTTCCGTAGCGGGAAAAGCCGGCCCAGTCTAAAGTCGGCCCCGGGCGGGTCCCCGATGAGGTGATGTCACTCGTAGTAATAACCGGAGGTACTTGCGTGATCGCTGCGATTCCGCGGGGGAGCTAGGTACCTGTTCGCTGCCTGATCGACGAGGCTTCAAGACAGTGTACCTCAGGCATTAAAAAGAGGTTGAAACTTCTCCATGGTAAAGTTACCGGTATTGACCCCGTAAAGACCATAGCTTAGAGTTCCCGTTCGATATCATCGTACCATAGAATTACCAGCAGTTATCGATTGACCGCACTCCGAGTACTTTCTTTATCCCCCACATCCCTCTGTATCTATCTTCTTTGTCGTGCTCCAGGAAGGATCGAGCAGGATTCCAGATCATCTTATCCCCTCCACGATCTGCTCTCGACTCTAGATTTCCCCACTTGGTCACGTCCTGCCTGGGACGCTTCAGCTTCCCCTCATTCGAACAAGCTGCCCCACGTTGACGACGGACGACCACTGGCACGGTTCGTTTGAAAAACTACTGCTGGATATCATTCTTTCTCTCTGTTGTTCTCAAGCTAGCTTCTCGAAAAAGGAGCTACTCCTGCTCGTCTCCGTGCTCCTCTTTCGACCTTGATCCGTCCGACCAGCGTACACAGCCATGGTCGAGCGACAGGCCACCCAGCAGAACCTCAACAGTCTGCTGGGAAAGCTCGATGACCCCGATCCAGATATCCGGTACATGTCTTTGAACGACCTGCTAGGAATCTTGAACAGTCCCAGCTCCGCATATCTTGCACAGGACCAGACTTCGGCGGGCAAACTGGTGGACGGCCTGCTCAAAGCGCTGGATGATCAGCACGGAGAGGTTCAGAACCAGGCGTTGAAATGGTAAAAAAAGATGCTATCAAATTGACTATATGTATCTAACGATTTGTGTCCACAGTCTCGGTCCCCTCGTCGGTCGCCTGCCGTCCGAGAGTTTGAGTCCTCTCGTCGATAAACTGAGCACCTTGACCGCATCCCAGTCGATCGATACATCCGTCCCGAACACAGCATTGCGAGTCATCATCACCGCTCTCCCGCAGCCACAACCAGGTGTCCCGCCCAGCCAGGAGGCTATTGCAGCATACTCGGCCATTTCACGGGTGCTCGTCCCTCGTCTGACTGGTCCTACGCCATCGACAGCGAGAAGGGGTTCAATCACGAAAGGAATGCTTGAGAAGGACCCATCCAAGGGCTTCAGCAGTGATGCGATCGATGTGGTAATTGAAGTTATCAACTGCTTTGGACCGTTGCTGAAAGACACGGAACTTGTTGCCTTGCAAAAGTCGATTATGTCCATCATTGAGAACGATTCGGCCGGCACCGTCGTGACGAAACGAGCCTTGACAGCCATTTCAGCGCTTCTACTTCATCTGTCGGACGGCCAGCTGAGTGCCTTGATATCGGAACTCATCGAAAGCTTCCGGTCGTCACATTTGACGATTGTTCACCGTCGCCATCTCATAGCGACCATAGGCGCGATGGCCAGGGCTGCTCCAGCCAAGTTTGGTCCTTACCTCGTGACGCTGGCATCGTTCGTTCTTTCCGCGGTCAGCGAGGAGGAGTTGGAAGAGATGAACGAAGATGATTCAGATAGTGGAGAACATGATCCTCAAGCCGATGAACTTCGAGAGACAGCCTTGGTGACTCTGGAGGCTTTGCTGGATTCTTGTAGCCAGGAGATGCAACCATACCTACCGGACTCGATTAATGCAGCACTTAGATATCTCAAATACGACCCGAATGTGGCGGAATTTGAGGAAGATGAGGAAATGGGAGGCACCAACGAAGGGAGTGAAGATGGCGCCACGGAGGAACCAGACGAGGATGACGATGAGTTTGGTGATTTCGAAGAGGAGGGCGGTTACAGTGACATTGACGATATGAGTTGGAAGGTTCGACGATGTGCAGCGAAGGTACTATATACGGTCGTGTCTTCATATGGCGGCACTCGCGTTCTGGACGACGCAACGCTATACCAGCAAGTGGCACCAGCATTGATCTCGAGATTTGGAAAGGAAAGAGAAGAAAGCGTCAAGCTGGAAGTTGTGTCGACAGTCACCGCGCTCGTAAGGAAAACCGGCGAAGGTGCGATGATCATATCTTCCAATGGCTTCCTCGACTCAGTGGGCGGCTCCAAGAACTCGAGGAAGAGGAGACGACAAGACAGCGATGCAAGCATGATTGACTTCGAACCAAGCATGGGAACTTCTTCAGCCGTCAGCTCTCCGGTGATGCTACCAATAACGCCGAAATCGGGTCCCCAGGCTGACCTGGCCCGTCTCGTCCCCTCTATCGTTCAGAGCGTGGTCAAGATGTGGAGGAAGGCTTCTGCGCCCCTGAAACAGGCTGCAATTGTCCTGTTGAAGAATCTAGCTCTTGTACGCTACGGCGGTCTCGCTGATTTTCTGCAGGGGATCGAGGATCCCATCGCGGATGCCCTGAAAGCGTCGTCTCTTTCAGGCGGTGCTGTCGTCTCTGCAGGAACCGCGATCAGCGCTGGTAGTCTACAGATAGAGACACTGAATCTCATTGCAGCAATTGCTGAGACGCATATTTCAGAGGCACTGCTGCCATTCCTGATCGCTTTAATCCCCGGCGTTGTGGGATGCGTGAACGATAAGAACTACAAGGTGAGCAGCGAAGCCTTGGGAGCGATTGAGCAGATTGTGAAGGCCCTCACGCCACCTCGCGTCTCAGCAGACGAACAGGATCTTGCCTCACAGTTGGAGAAGCTTTACGATGTGATTCTTGGTCGTATCACCGATACCACGGCAGACCTAGAAGTTCGACAGAGAGCTATCCATGTATTTGGCGTTCTGTTGGCCCGCACATCTGGTGATCAGGGAGCCAGATTTGTCTCGCCGACTCAACGGACTAAGGGACTTTCGGTTCTCTTGGACCGTCTTAAGAACGAGACGACCCGGCTTGCTGCCTCCCGCGCAATTGACGATGTAGCTGTGCTTGCCAGCAGTGACCAAGATGTTACAAGTGCCTGGGTCTGTGAAGCGACCATGGAGTTGGCTGCTCAGTTGCGGAAGTCGGACCGTAGTCTTCGTGGCTCCTGTCTGGAAGCTCTTCGGAGTCTAGCCATGAATCCTCACACCAGGGTGCATTACGACCAGAAGACTCTGCAAGATCTGGAGAACTTCCTTCTTCCGCTCCTCACTCCCGACGACTTCCACCTCCTAACTCCTGCACTCATTATCCTAGCTAGAATCCTTCCCGGAAATGCCGATCTTCTCGTTAACGACAGTCTCATCTCTGCTCTCTGTTCGGTTGTGGTGGCCCCCTTGGTTGGCACTGTCTTGAAGGCACTGCTACTCCTGGTGAAGGTCGTTGGAGAACAGGGTGCTGGTACAGAACTGATGAAACGGTTCTTGCGGGATGTCGGCATCAATGGAGACCCGTCTGTTGTTGGCAGGGCCATTGGAACGCTGCTTGTGTACGGTGGACCTAAGTTAGGCGTAAAGATGGAGGATTTCTTGACAGAGTTGCGTACTGCTCAGGACGACCGCCGCAAATGTCTCGCGCTGGCCATCCTGGGTGAATTCGGTCTGCGGATGGGGGCTGATTCCCCACTCACGCCCGATCTTTTCATTTCTAACTTCTCATCCAAGTCAGACAAGGTTCGTCTGGCCGCTGCAGCGGCACTCGGAAATGCAGCAGCTAGTAATGTAAAGATCTACATGTCTGTTATTCTTGAAGGGTTGGATAAGTCCAGCTCTTCTAACTACCTCCTTCTTCACTCGGTCAAGGAACTCCTTCAGCATCCAGAGGCCGTTCGACGAGACCTGGCTCCATTTGCTGTGAAGCTTTGGGAGATTCTCCTTATAGTGTCCGAGGATGAAGATAACCGAGCTGTGGGTGCGGAATGTATCGGACGTCTGGCTCTGATCGACCCTGCTGCCTATATCCCTCATCTTCAGGTGCTCAAATCTTTTTATTCGACTCGATGTTATGTTGCTAACATTTTCCCTAGGATCATCTATCCAACCCCAACCCAACCATCCGGGGAACCGTCATATCGGCATTCCGGTATACTCTCTCCGATTCGAGCAGAGCTTATAACGATGTCCTAAGACCATTGATCGTACCTTTGCTTGTGAACATGCTCAGCGACCGCGACCTTGGCAACCACCGTCTTGCCTTGACGACGCTGAACTCTGCCATCCATAACAAGATGGAAATTATCCTTCCACATCTCAGCGAACTGCTTCCGGCCGTTATTGGTGATACCCACATCAAGCCCGAGCTCATGCGTGAAGTGCAGATGGGCCCGTTCAAGCATAAGGTTGACGACGGTCTTGAGCTTCGAAAGGTTAGTGCTGGCCCTCTCATGTAAAAATTAGAGCTTACAAGTGTCTAACAATAATACAGAGCGCCTACGAAACCCTGTACGCCTGCTTGGACACAGCCTTCTCCCGCATCAATGTCTCCGAATTCTTCGACCGCATCCTTGCCGGTATCGACGACGAACAAGACATCCGCACCATCTGCAACCTCATGACCGCCAAGCTGATCCTCCTCGCCCCAGAGGAGACTCAGCGCCAGCTCGACGCCCTTTCGGACCACTACCGAACCGTCCTCTCCTTCAAGCCAAAAGAGAACGCAGTGAAGCAGGAACTCGAAAAGGCACAGGAAGCCTCACTTGGCGTCCTCAAAATCAGCCGCGATCTCGACAAGGCCTTCCCCACCGCCGAGTCATCTTCCGAGCATCACAAGTGGAAGGCATACATGGAATGGATCCGGAAGACCTTCGTTACACAGCTTCGCAACCTGGATACTGAATCCTAAAAAAAAGATACCTTGCTAACTAGTAGTACTTGAAAAGTGAAGGTGATTTTTTTGTACCTTTGCCTTCTGCAGATGTATGTACATAGAGACATATGATTCTGCTCCTATTTTCTGAAAAAAAAAAAAAAAAAAAAAAAAAAAAAAAAAAAAAAAAAAAAAAAAAAAAAAAAAAAAAAAAAAAAAAAAATATACTCTTCCCCCATCCTACTAACAAGATTACTAGGGGAACCGAGATGTAAGAAAGTTCAAAGTAATAGTTAAATAATCAGACAGAATACCCTCACCCTCACTTTTCATAAAGCTAAAGACGTAAAATGCGGTCATATACTATCAGTTGAGGAAACCGTAGCAGCACTATACGCACAAGGCGATCGACGTAACTTCTATACAGAGGGAAAAGTACGAATGATATTCTTTTTATATATAATTTTTCATTCATATTTGTTTTCCATCCTTCATTTCGCCAGCCTATTGCTCATCTAAGGAAGCTTTTGAACAACCATATCAAAAACATGGCTCATTCCGCCCCGGTTCAAAAGATACAGGGAAGGATATGGTCCAAGTGGAAATAGAATGGAAGAAAGAAATATCAAAAGAGACATGTCCCTAGCGTGCTCCTTGTGCCCCAAGTTTCATCCCGTGCCCATCGCGAAAATGAGAAAAAGGAAAGAAGAAAAACAAAAAACAAAATGTTGAAGGCGAAAAGGGGAATACCTAGATCAAACAAGCTGAAATAAATGCTAAGCGCTGAATAAACTGGAGTGATGAGAATCAAAGATAGAAGAGTAATGGTAGAAAATGAAGAGTGAAATGGAGGAATATGCGTAAATACAGATATCCCATCATAGCCAGGTGGTGATCACGAGTAAACTTTGCTGTGGTGCCAGACTCCCACTACCCGATATAACCAGTTCAGATGCTCAGCAAATCCTATGCAAATGGAGAATTCACCACTGGAACCGTTTATGGACACGAGAGGAATAGAAGACGACAGCCGCAAGTTATACGCAAGATATCTTAAGCGACGGAAAGAGCCCTTCTGAAAGTATCTCACGTGTGAAATGGAAGACAGTTCTACAGCACGCCACCGGGCAGTTGGATCTGGCCTCTCCCGCTGGTATCGTACCCTGCGCTGTTGGGTGCAGAACCCGGAGTCGTTGAATATATGCTTGACGTGTGGTCATCGAATGGTTGTGTATGTTTCCGTAACATGAACATCGGTTTTCGTCCCTCCTTGTCGAGTTGTTTGAAAAGGATCAATGGTTTCTCGTCCAAGCCCAGACATCGTTCTTGGTCCCCATACACGATATAGAGCGCGTATTGTCGCCAGTCTGCATTGATATTGTATTTCTTCAGAGCAGCTGGAAGGACCTTGTGGCATGGATCCTCCATGGATACACGGAAAGATTTGAAGATTTCCACACTTGGCGCCGCCCCATCCGGACCGGCTCTTGATTCGGCCCGGGAGGTGGAAGTTGGAGGCATCGGCCGTGAGGACTGTGAGCTGGGAGCTGCGTTGCTCCTGTCCGGTCGAGATTGGCCTGCTGAATCTTCAGGATGGTCGTGTGAGCGGTTGGAATTCAACGAGATACCTTCGGGGGCATATGAGCGTGACGCAAGAGTCTGAGGGTAAAGAGAGGGAGATGTGGGAGAAGGCATGTTGATAGAATTCGGCGAGGGCTGTCCATTGATGGACGCACTTAGGTGATTGGAAGCGGCAGTAGCCGCAGCTGACGGGTTAAGAACTGAGCCATCGTTTACGGACTGCGGGATATGGGTAGGAGAATTGTTCTTGGAACTAGAACCACCAGTAAATATTCTCTTGGAGAATGATCGCGTGATTCCGGATGACTTCTGCTCAGGCTTCTGCTCAGGCTGCGTGATGGTGGGGGTTGTGATGGGTTGATTCTCGTGGTTGTACAATTCTGGGCTCGGCTGGTAGGGTAACGGTTGCGATCGATCCTTGGCCATCTTAAACACTGGAAGCAACTCTTCACGTAGACGTCGATAGTCCTCCGTCAGCCTGCGAAGCTCTGCTTCAGCTGCAACGATCCTTTCGTCGCGGAGCCGTATCGACTGAATGATACGAGCGACGTCTTCTTGGGTCGCATTCTCGTTCAAGCTTTGATCCGCCGCTAGAGATCTAGTCAGCACCACGTCGATTAGAGAAATCATAGATGGAAACTTACAGAGAGGAATGTAGTGATCCGGATCTAATGGAATGTCTTGTTTGATCTTCATCTCGTACACGCTCTTCAGGATGGTCAAACGATGACCAACACTGCCGATGCCCATCTCCTTCAGCTCGTCATGTTTCAAGGCAATGAGAGCTTCACCAACAATTTCGTTTTCTGTAGTATTAGGCAATTGTCAAACAAGCACTCCCCATAGACTTTGTCTTCTTTCACTGACCTAGAAATGTATCACAATATTGCCGGAGACCGAGACCGGCCACGAAATCCGCACACTCCTCTGCAGTCCATTCCGTGATGATTGTCTTGGGCAAGCGATCTTTCCCTGACGCTCCGTACGTTGTTGGGGTCTGCTCCGATGATGGAGGCTCAGAATCGGTGGGAGAGGTTTCCGAATCGGTGGGTAGATGGGGAGATGCCATGACACTCCGCTCATATTCGTCGTCTGCATCCGAGTCCGCATGGTAAGCGGTCCCCTGAAAAGACATTTTGAACCACTTGATCGAGAATTGACCGCTTCCTCCAATCTAGTTAATGATCGGTGGTTGCCTTCTCGCAGTTGTTCGTAAATCGACTCCGATTCGTCTTCCCGTTGGCCAGGAGAACCTTATGGACCGAGATGAGACGTCACTAACGGGATTCAGGAAGCTCGTGAAGTGACTAACAAGTCGCAGATATGATCTCAGAAGGTCAAAATGAGAGATGACAATCCGAATATGAACATCAGTGAGTGCGTCCCTTTCTCGATCAACCAGAGCCGTCGATATAATTGGTATTCGTCCGAACGTGATGGTTCCGGAACTATGTTATTGATGCAGTACCCTCTTCAGTTGCTCTGTGTGCTGGATGCCATCCAGGAACCGTAGAAACGGAGAGAAGGACTCTGAAGTTATGTGAACGAGAGAAGTCGGTGGCGGTTATCTTGCCGTGGCATGAAGGTTGAGGAACGGATGAACCAGGAGAACGAGAGGAGGACCGGACGCAACAACGGTGAAGCCAAGCAGACGGGCAGAGAGGAGAAAAGAAGGAGGAGAGGATGAGGAGAGAAGATAAGTTGACAGGAGAAACACCCACAGCGACCAGTCCGAGATCTGAAGCAGGAGAGCTGGGGATGGAGTCGAATTGCAGTCGCACCTACTGCGGGCATTACACGTGACTCAGCCCCCCCCGTCTGCCACAGCGCTAAGCTCCTTGCGGTCCGAGGGGCCCTTTGCCCGTCTGGGGAAGGCGCGCCCCTCCAGGGGTCTGGACTTTTGTGGAAAAGAGAAGGTGCGATGGGCAAGGAGACTTTGCGGGTAGAAACAATCACTATTAGTCAGTTAGTACTTTAGAGACACAATACGAGCCTCATAGTTGGTGGAATCACTAAGTGCCGCCATATCCAATCCTCTAAACATCTGCTATAGGGAGTTCTGCTATAATATCACGCACGGAGATCGAAACAGCATGGGCGTCCATTATTGACGGTTGCATAGTCATTAGTATGTCCTAGCTCCTCCAAACTATCGCACTGCTTATATGATGACAACTGTTCATCTTCCATGCGCCCCTTTCACGGAAGACAACGGCTGGAAAGGGAGAATTCCTTCTAATAGTCTACAGTCATAGCAGGAGTGACCCCCGCGGTCCGCTGTGCTTACAGAATATGGTTTCTTGAATGTTGCAAGGGTTCTTTAGCGGCCGGTTGGCTTATCGACGTAGCCGTGAGGTCTTACGCAAACGCTGCACCAGTCCCAATGCGAGGGTCCCGTCGGCCACGCGTACCTGATCTTGATGAAATGGCTCGTCGACGACAGATGAAGGGATCAAAGGGACTCTATCATTGATTGTCCATGAGTTACCTAAAGCTCCTGCTGGCTTCCTGGGTAGGATCGGATGTCCAGAGTGCACGAGCCAGAGCATTAGGACCGGAGCACTACTGCTCAAAATAATGATTTCATAATCCCCCTACAGCGCAGAGAACGTGGGCATAAATCGGACATAAATCGGGCATTTTCGATAGTAACAGATGTCGGAAGAATAACAGGAATGGGTCCGCTATGTGGATTACTCCACGCTCCATGTTTTCCTGCTACCGCAGACATCGACGCTGCCCCTCGAGATCGAGGTTTCTAGTGAAGGAACTAGGAAACGGATAGGGCAAGTGATGGGACAAAAATAGAGGCGGTCACACTTCAGTTCAGGGTCTAGAGAAAATCATGGATAAACACCCGTCAAATCCTTCGAGTAGTGAAAACGGCCAAGTCAGCTAGGGGTCGCCACAATAGTAGTGGTGACGGCGGGGCCGAGAAGAGTAGACTCGCGCTGTCATACTTCCAATAGTGCCGGAAGAAGTTCTCCAGCAGCCAAGTCTATTCCTGCCCTGCTGGGCAACATCTCCTTCATTTCTACCGTGCCGTTGGACCGGTGGACCATACACTTTCCTAGGAGTCTTGCTTCACGACCGCCCGGAAGCCGGTATTCGTGAGCTCATTATTGAAACCCACGAAGTTAATAATAGGGATTTTTTGTCGTCACGAGCATTATAAAGATTGCTCGCTTAGAGAATTGAGGCTGACTCCGAATGGCCTGACTCGGTCGATGGCAATGAGCCGTCAGGGGCATGGTCTGTCAAGAGAATACATCAACTCTGCAACGTCAGACCTGCGCTGTACCTGTTCGTATTCCTCTTTGGGAAGAGAGATTCAGATCTGGATTTACCAGGAGCCACTCGAGACCCCAGACCAGGGTCATCGGTCATCCTCCGGAGATTCTGGGGAGCCACGGGGCCCTGCGACGCACGGTCGTGAGCACGAAGCATTCTAACTCAATGGTTGCCGATAAAAAAGTGACACATGTGGAAGAACTCCTGTTCGAAGAAGTTCCCGGAATAGCAGCTTGCCGCTGTGCTATCTATATCGATTCGACACTATGTCTAGGTGAAGTCACTTCCCGTGAATCTTGAACGAGCGTTATGCTACTGTTTCAGCATGTCCATTAAAGTTCGCCAAGTCTGTTTATGATATAGTTATTCTGGGACAATTCGAAGAGTTGCCAATTTTAATTTAACTATTTCTGCCTTTTTTAGCAGCTTTAGGTTTCACCTTTAGGCTAAGTAAGTTTAGATACAGTGTGCTCGCAGATGTTGGTCGAAGGTACTGTGAATGGTCAATTTGACACTCATCCCCGTCACCGCAGCCTGGTGTACAGTTCGTTCAACACTTCTTTGTTTCCCGACGCTTTCATAGGAACTGGACGCGGCAATGTCTCCGAGTTGCTCGAATTTACCATCGTCGGCATTTCAAGCGTCAGGGTGTAATTGGACCATGAGAGGAGTGAGAAAGCTTTCCATGGGCCAAACCATGGTCTGGAGCTTGATACCGCCCACAGAGACTCTGCCATACGTATGCAGACAATAGGAGCAGAGTCAGAATGAAAGAGGCAGGCTGTAAGGCCACTTGCATCTGCGAAACATCATCGGTGCCGAACCGCGCGGCTCAGGTCCTCCCGTCAAGCTTTCGGGCCATGTCAGGCACAGGCGCCACCAGATGACATGCAGGCGAGCACTGGACTTGGCCGCCGCGATAAGGTAAAAAAAAAGAAGAAAAGAAAAGAAAAGAAAGAAACTCGGGACGAGCAGTCAGGGAGCAATCTGGTTGCTTAGGATATACTAAGTAAAAATCGTTCTTCATCTGAGAAGACCTCCCTCTCGATCTTCTAGAAGGTCAAATTGTTCTAGCACTACTAGTAGTGCAGCAGATCGTAGACTTCTTCAAGCACTAAAGACAGAAAAAAAAATGAGCATTGACCTTGGCAAAAAAAAAAAAAAACCAAATAATTTCCGTATATCGCGTTCCTAATTACTAGCTTTCTTCGCGCCACCAAATTATCAATATCCTAGCATTCACCAGCCTCGGTCCTTGTCCGATTTTAAGTTTTTACCGCCTTCTCCTCACGCGGAGTAAGCGAGCAAAAAGAGAAGAAACCTTAGAGAAGGCCAGTTCCACCCCGGACGAGACCGCAACAGCAAACAGCCAACGTCAGAAGAACATCTGCTCTGGATTGAGGTAAGTTATCTCACCTTCCAATCCATATCCTATTCTCTTTTGTATTATTGAGCAGATTTTGTGGGCTCCCACTCACTCAATGTGCTATAATACAAAGCAGAGCGCTGATCGCGTTTTCGCCCCATTGATCGCATTTAGCTAAATAGGTTGCATGCAACTCTGATATATATTCATTCACCCGCAACACTGGCCGGATAACGATCCCTCTATACAAAGTTTGGAAAGGGGGCAGGAACCCCCTTTTTGCTATTATCTGTCTCCGTCTCTCTCTTTTATGCTTCGCAAACGTATCTACCGACCTGCTTTCCCTTATCGATCGATCGATACTCCTCAGAACTTGAATCCAGATACGAAACAAGTCCACACAATTCTAATCACCTAATGAACGATTGAAGCGCTTTCTCGACTCGTCTGATCCTCTAGCGCGAGATAAGGACGGATAATCGCTTATCTTAATCGTCCCTACAACGTCTCTACAGACCAGTCGCGTATACCAGTCAGGGAAAAAAAAAAAACAAAAGGATCTAGAACACAACCATGCCCTCCGCCGCAGACCTCTCCTCATCGACCACTGCCAGCGGTCCTACCAGCCCTCCATCCCCATCCACGCTCGAAACAGACATCATCTCCCATCTCGCATCCACATCCGCCCTCGAAGAACTCCACACGACGCTCCTCGCCTCCCTCCAGCGCGCCGGCTGGACGGAACGAATCCGCACCCTCTCTCTCGAACTCCTCCGCGCAGGCCGCTGCGAGCGATTCGACGACGTGGTCGAGGCGGTCGTCGCGCTAGCAGAGGGCAAGACTCATCCGGTTATCTCGTCTCAGAACGGTCATCACAGCACCAGTAACGGTAACGGGACGAAGAAGGGGAACAATACCTCCGACGAAGACGACGCGGATGCCGACGCAGATGGCGATCCAGACGCGGAACTTGACCCGGACATGATCGCTTTCTTCGAGAATGTCGACGTGCGCATCCCGCGCGGAATCGTGCATCAGGGCGTCAGGGCAGTGAAGGAGGCGCTTCGCGACGTAGTCATGATCGAGGGCGGGGAGATCGATGATGACGATTACGATTCCGCTTCAGAGGGAGAGGACATTCAGAACGGAAACAGTAATGGGAATAATACTACCGTGACGAAGAAATCGCCACCGATCAAGAAAGAGACGAATGGGACGGCTGGAAAGGCGCCATTGAAGAATGGCACGCCGAGTCCCGTCAAGAAGACGGTGAAAGAGAAGAAGGCAAAGGCGGGAAAGGGCGTCAAGTCGTGATGATAATATACGTCGGGTGATAGTTATGCTATGAAGAAATCGGGGATAGGATACCCTGGAAGCGAAGGTTGGGAGAGATATGGACTAAGGACACATTTTTTCAGAGTTTGGTCTTCTTCGGTGACGCTGCTGAAGACGTGTATCTTTTGTTATTCATGGCATATCCAGGTCATAGTCCTGGGCAGAGGCGTTTTCCTTTTTTTTTTTTTTTTTTTTTTTTTTTTTTTTTTTTTTTTTTTCTATTTTGCACATCTGGATCGGGAGTCTTGGGAGTCGAGTTGAGGCGGCTGGTTTACTGTTCGTCGATGATACCTGTTTTTGATACCATGGTCCATGTCTACGTGGAAGCTTTTCCTATCGGGGCACAAATAAGAGATTCGTGGTCTTGAAACGGACATCTATAGGAGGAATGTAGAATACAGTCAGAGAGTTAGATCCATTTGGCTGAGCTTCAATAACCCGCCTGTCAGATTCCATTTGCTCCATTAGCAGACCCGCGGATATCCCGGGCTCGACCCGAGAATCAACGCGAGCAGACAGTTCACTTGCGCGTCGATTATTCCACATGAGATACATCACAGAAGACAAGCGGGAGATGTTTAAAAAACAGGAAGACATTAAGAGCCAATTTCAAAGAAAACAAGATCCACACCAGTTGCTCCACCAAATCGCTGACCGAAGGTCGGATAACTTTCAGCATGAGTATAAAAGGAAACCGTCTAGTCGTAGAGGCTGTCGTCGTTGCCAGCGTCACCGAAACCGTTCTGGTTGTTATTCGTGACCTCCTCCGCCGTGGGGAAGCGGAAGAAGCTGCTGCCACCAGAGTTCTTCATACTCTGAGCGAAGGCCTCGTATCTTCGGATCTCAACATCGCTGACGGACCGACGAGCGGACTGCATGGCCTCCTCGAAGTGGGCACGAGTGAGCTCGGGGACTGGGTCCTCAGCTTCCTCCTCCTCCATCTTGACATCCTCGCCAGCAGCCTCACGCTCCTTTTGACGCTCGATCTCGGCAGCAATGGACTGCTTGATCGCAAGCTTGACAGCACGCTGGGTGACGAAGCCAAGATCAGCACCAGAGAAACCGTGGGTCTTGCTGGCGATGTAGGGGATGTCAACATCAGGAGCGACGGGAGTCTTGCGCAGCTGAGCCCGGAGAATGCTCTCACGCGACGCCTGGTCAGGCAGAGGAACGTAGACAAGGGTATCGAGACGGCCAGGTCGGCACAGAGCGGGGTCGAGCTGCTCAGGACGGTTGGTGGCGCCAATGACGAAGACATTCTTCTTCGATGTCATACCATCCATCTCTGCGGGCAAGTTAGTGCAAGATCAAATGTAGAATATGGAAGAGATGACTTACCAGTCAGAAGCTGGTTGACAACACGGTCAGAAGCTCCGCCAGCATCTCCAACGGAGCCACCACGAGCCTTGGCGATAGAGTCCAACTCATCCAGGAACACGACGCAGGGTGCAGCAGCACGAGCCTTGTCGAAGATATCACGGATGTTGCTCTCGGACTCACCGAACCACATACTTAGCAGTTCAGGACCCTTGACGGAGATGAAGTTTGCGGCGCACTCGTTGGCAACAGCCTTAGCAAGCATGGTCTTACCAGTACCAGGAGGACCATAGAACAGAACTCCACGAGAGGGCGACAGACCGAACTTGAGGAACTTTTCGGGGTGGTCGACAGGGTACTGAACGCTCTCGATAAGCTCGCGCTTGACTTCCTCGAGACCACCAATGTCCTCCCAACGGACGTTGGGAACCTCGACAACGGCCACCTCGCGCAGAGCCGAAGGGTTGGAGACACCCAAGGCGAAGCGGAAGTTCTCCATGGTGACGCCGAGGGAGTCGAGGACTTCCGCATCGATGGTGTCCTCGTCGAGGTCAATCAGATCCATCTTCTCACGGATCTGCTGCATGGCAGCCTCAGAGCAGAGAGAGGCAAGGTCGGATCCGACGTAACCGTGAGTCTCGGCAGCGATGGACTCCAGATCGACATCCTCCGCGAGCTTCATGTTCTTGGTGTGGATCTGCAGGATCTCCAGACGACCGGTGGGGTCAGGGATACCGATATCGACCTCCCGGTCGAAACGTCCGAAACGACGTAGAGCGGGATCGATGGAGTTGGGACGGTTAGTGGCGGCCATCACGACGATGTTGGAGCGAGCCTTCATGCCGTCCATGAGGGTAAGGAGCTGGGAAACGACACGACGCTCGACCTCTCCGTTGGTCTTCTCACGCTTGGGGGCGATGGAGTCGATCTCATCGATAAAGATGATCGAAGGTGAGTTCTTCTCAGCCTCCTCGAAGGCCTTGCGGAGGTTCGACTCGGACTCACCGGCCATCTTGGACATGATTTCGGGACCGTTGATCAGGAAGAAGAAAGCACCGGTCTCGTTGGCCACAGCACGAGCCATCAGCGTCTTACCGGTACCGGGAGGACCATACATCAGGAGACCACGGGGAGGCTTGATACCAATGGACTTGAAGAGCTGCGGATGACGAAGGGGCAACTCGACAAGTTCACGGATCTGAGCCATCTGTTTCCGGCAACCACCAATGTCGTCGTAACCGACCTCATTGAGGTTGTTCTCCTCATCCTCGCGCTGAATCGGCTCACCCTCGCAGTGGATGATGGTGTCTTGCGCCACAATACCGTATTCTGGAGGATCCACTTCGACAACCTTGAACTCTACTTGTCTCATACCACCACGTACTGTGAACAAATCACCCTGGCGGACGGGTCTGTAGGCTTCACGGAAGTAGGGGGCGAGGAAAACGTCGAAGAGGGAGCCAGTAAGGCCCTCGACGGTATCGGCAATAGGAAGGACGGCGATACGCTTGGCCTGCAGAACGAGTGGTCAGAGTAGCTCATATAACAAAAAGTCTCCTAGAACTTACATATTTGATGTCTGGGCATGCGTGCACCGTGATAATGTCACCGTGCTTGACACGGAGGTTGTGTCTCACGACACGGTTGATGCGAGCGCTTCCGTCATCCAGGTCATCATCTGCCAGCACGATAAGGACGGTGTCCTTTCGCTTCTTGCCCTTTACCAATACTGTGTCACCTCTGAAGAGCTGGAGCGTCTCCATGGTGTTGTTGGAGAGGGCGATGATTGAGTTGTCATCGTTGACGGCATCTGTCACACTGTTCACTCAGTCAGCGCCACTCCCCTCAGGAACAGAGGGGCCCAAAACAACTTACATCAACGAGTTGGGCTTCTTCTTCTTCTTGAGGATAGCCGTTGCGGTGTCGAGCTCCTGGAGCTGGTGTTAGAATTTTTGCGCTTCCGTGGCGGACTTGATGTTTGTGACTTACCTCTTTCTTCTCGGCACCAGAGGGGTCGCTAGTAGAGCTGTTAGCAGGGTCAAATCAACCGCCAGACGAGGGAAGGACATACTTGAGGTGAATCCTCTGCTTGCTGTGGACGTAGTCTGGTTCTTGAGACATCTTGAGCGACGCGGTAGCTGTGCTATACGTATCTCAAGCTGCGGGAGCGACGCAGGCTGGGATGCCGGGAACGTCACTAGAGAACAACGGAGGTGGGGAAGATAAGAGGGAAAAGGTGTCTAAAAGGAGACGAGCGTGTACAGAAAAAAAAGCAGTCAGGATCTCGCAAGGAAGCTGAGATGCCTGGGGTGGATGTAGAGGGGTTGAAAGATGACGGGCGGAGAGAGTTGGAGGAGGTCTGGAGGTTTGGCAGAGACAGCTCCAGTTATGAGGTGACGATACCCAGTGGTTGACTGATGACTTAGCAAGGCCGAGGTGCGTGTGCTGAGCTGTCCGCAGGCAGGACGCATTTTGCCGCCACTGTCCGCCCTGCTGCAAACAGAAACCTATGGAACCCGCTCGATGGATGTGTCTAGTGGAATAGCTTATTATGATTACCTGAGACCACGACAGCCTCTGTTGCCTACGATGGTGCCCTACGAGGGGCAAAAAAATGGTTGTATCCTAAAGGTCCTTCGAGAAAGTGCGCTGCGGGGGCAAATCATAGTCAAGCTCCTCCTAAGCTTCCCGCAAGGTGAATCTAACCAACAACGCCTCCATGGGTCCCTTACCGTGCCCTGCTCCAGCTTGCTTTGCCATATTATCATATAACTGTATCATATTGTAAATAGACTTACATGAAGTTTTATGCTCCTTTGATTCTGAAAATCTTTGATATGCTTTGCCACTGCTGGTCGGCGCTACATGATACTTATCGCCAATCATACATAGCCATTTACTGCGCATGAAAGCACAAGGCTTCAGCCTAGTTGATGCCTACATCTTCATGCGTATTGTAAATCCCTACATGATGGGAAATGCCCTGCAATCTGCCTGCATGTTACATATAAGTGTTGGAAATTCGTATTCATTGGGTATATGTCCCCTGTTATCCTCCTGCCTATTCACCCATGGTACCCATATGATGTCGTTCGATTCTTTGGTCAGGAAGGCACTGCCAGCTCTCCACGTCGATCTAGAGTATATATACTCTTATTTTTTGAACTTCATACTCCTATTGTATAGCAAGTATCGAAATCGGTCAACCCTCTTTGTTGTTTATACTTTGTCCTCTCAGATATATCATGGTTGTACCCACCTTCACCATCTTTACTCAGGAATGAAAACTAGCAAACGACATAAATAGTAACTCATGTATACATCTCAATCACCATGGCAATATTAACACCCATATGTGGTTCTTTCATGATTCACGCGTGTGTACCTTTATATCTCTATCCTTCTTTGACGAAATTTCATCACCACCTATGATAAACAACCTTGCATATATTGCTGGATAAGGTTTCTAGCACCGGAACTAATCCTGGTTTTCTATCCGTATCCCGATTCCAGATGGAGCTGAAACCGTGGTATCCATCCGACTATCGTCATGCTCTGGGGAACATGTTGTCCTCCAACGAAGTGGACCACTTCTTGAGGAAACTAGACTGTTGCACTCGCTTCGTCTATGGGCCGTTGATGCTACCTACTGTCCTGAAATATTATATCCACATGGATCAGGAGATCGAAATCTGCAGGAACATGACACAAGCAACGCTCTACGGCTATAGGCTCTGCAAGTTTGCAGAGTCAAGCCCACCAGTCATCGTCCCTTCAACAGATCCAAAGTCCATGGTCAAAGGAATGCTCATATTCGACCTAGATAAGGATCACCGGAATTCGATCTATGACTTCGAAGCGGGCCTGATGGACCTGTGCAGCGTGGAGGTCAATATATGGCAGAGAGACGAATATACGCGGAGTGTGAGAACAGTCGATGGAGTCGGCACGTTCGTGTGGAAATCATCGACAGATGGCCTTACTCCGCTAGAAGAGACGTCCTGGAGCGTTGAGGCTTTCCTAGACGGCGCCTTCTATGATCATATAAGACGCTCTCAATCTGCCGTCGGGTCCGGGGCACACTTGTCCTCTGCTGATGCGCTTGAAGCACTGTCTAATTTGGACATTTCTCCAGAGGAACGGTTGAGCCCCGCGAGAAATCGCAACCGCTTTCGCTCCTCATTAGATGATATCGTGGAGACGTAGAGTCGATGGCCTCTTGGCCGGTTGGCTGTATGTGCTCCCTTCAAGGTTAAATTAGACAACCCTCACTGACATACTCAGATTATTAGATCACGGAGCAATAGTGTACCTCTCGACTCAAAGTTCTAGGGAAAAAGATACTTAAGGAGTGAAGTAATCACGTTCATGTCGGGATGGAATCGGCGCACGGAGTCTAATTTTGGATGCTCCTTCCTGAAATGCTCTGATCTTTTACATCGTGATACCCTCTGGCTGCTTTTCTAGCTCAGTTCTTGTATTAGTCTCTAATTCTGATTTCTATTCGAAATTTTTCTTGTACTAGTATGTTCCTGGAATCATTTTCAATTGAGAATATAACATCTGCGGCTTATTCAGGAGTGGATATCTGAAAAAATGAAGCTAATTTAACCATTAATCCATCTCGAAAAAAAGGACTTAAGACAGTCTGGTATCCTCTTACAGGTCATATGGTACTATCCGGGTCTCCAAATCATGCCCACTTTCTCCGCTAGTTCCATCGTAGAGCTGTGATATAGCCCTTTCGACCTCCTCGCTCAGTCCCTCTGGGTGCCTACAACCGCTAGAGCTGCCGTAGTCACCAATCTTAGATATTCTAGGTAGATTATTACGGAGCAGCTCCAGGGCAATCTCGCGGTTGAAATCGTCTGAAATTACATGCTCCCAGAGATCGTGCCACCACGGCGGGATACGATTCCACGTGAACAACCACCCAATGTTCAGAATGAGCTGGTATTCTGGCGAAGAAATGGATAGGTCCAGAGCCCTGAAACACCATGCTGCACCGCTCCAGAAGCGTTGGATGATCCGTTGGTTCTCTTTCAGCTCACCTTTCTCTGGTGAATGGCGGAGAGGATCCATTTGATAGCAGTATGTCCCATGATGGAGCTGAACGATCTGATAGCGCAACTGAAGCTGAACTGAGATTATCTTAGCTTTGATGTGATGACGTTGGTTCTGGTCTATCGAATACCGATATCGCAGGTAACCATTGAACCACTGATAAGCAAGATCTCGTACGTTGACTTCTTCTGATTCAAATCGTGGATCCCAGCGGTACGTCACATAACTGATCATTCTCTTCCTGAAGTACAAAAGGAACTCATCGACAGGCATATACTTTGTCAGCTTTAGAGCGATATAATCTATGAGCGAATCCGACTCCAGGCCCCACAAGAATAGCCTTGCCCATCTCGTCTGTGGCTGTAGCATGCGCACTGAATATGGAGGGGTCATCCTAATTCTATCGACGATTCTGAGCACCTTAAGTTCTAATTCCTTTTGAGTTGCTTCGCTTTGAAATCCAAGTGGCCACATGTTCTCTGGAATAAAACGGATATACAACCGATAGAATCCGTTCTTGGTGGTATTGGTGATGGCAGGAACGAGGTCAGTTAGGTCATCTAGGCCCAAGACAAACGCGTTCCGACGGCCAGCGCGATCTTGACGGCAGGGAGCAGGACCACTGAACGCGCATATATGGAGCTCCACGACTGTCGATGCATCTATCTCCGGATTCCAGCAATTTGGGTCGTGTCTACTGACGGATCCCAAGCCGACAGAGTGTATGAAGAAGCGCGTCTGTGCAAAAACGGATCTGTACCCACTGATTCCTTCGATACAGAAACTCCTTGGCTTCCCGATAGATCTGCTTGCAGGCCCTGAGTATTTCTACCGAAAAGTGATATTTGATAGCCCAAGCGGGAACGAGTTTGCAAAGCCGATCTCCCCTGATCGAGACTATGGAGATTCCGTCCACAGTCCCAAATCCCGCAGTCCCAGCGCCCACAGTTGCACTGGAGGCCAGGAATCTCCCACTGCAAGTTGGGGGTTCTTTCTCTGTTCTTGTGGCGGCTCAGCACATACGAGTATATCTTCTGGCGGATCTCCAAAGGCAAGGAGAAAAAGCTAACTTGTGGTTGTCTTTGTACTGTCAGTTTATTCCTATAAACGCATTATTCCATTACAGAACATACGCACTTAAAGGTCCCGCAAAGTTTGGCAGACTCATTTTCATCTATATGTTTACCGTTAGTATTAGCCTGATGACTTTCATGATGGTCAGGGTCATTAGCAGTATTACACGTCTCAGTATCCTCTAGCAAGGTATCATGATGTGAATTGGGAGACCCCCCAGGGAATGGACAAGGACCAAGCCAACGATCCATATCTGTGCAAAGATCCTAACCTTTCAAGAGACTAAGAATACTCAAAGTGGACAGAGAAAGAATGGCTATACTTACTGTAACTTTAAGAGTGTGCGAGGAAGTGATAGGTTGACTGTTTCCCCTTCACGCGACACCTTTTCGAACATAGCGGAGGCTGCCGCTAAGTATTCATCCAGATGTACAGTGATAAACAGCAGCCTTCCTTTGCCGATATCGCCCCTTTGGAATCCACAATTGCTGGTAACATTCATGCTCTCCATCCTGTAGGAGATTGAAATACTCGAACATTGAATAAAGCGGCTCAGTGCTGAACTGGGGATATGGGCGCTTTTCCTTCTTGCAATTGAGAATCTCTCTATGGATACCTAGCCGCAATCAAAGTACGTATATATCAGCATATTCTCATGCTTTGCCAAAATCTACGGAGACTAACCAGCACAGCTACACACAACAGAACATTATTCCAATCAAGTTTCGAAAAAGTTGTTTCCATAGAATGATTCCAGAGAGATTATCGGTGACATTGTCCTCTACGAAGGCGTCTTCCTCCCAGAATTTACAGTCTCTTGAGCAATTTTCTCTATCCAGGTTTTTTATGCCGTCTCGGGAAAAGACACAAGCCTAAATATAAATAGAACTATACCCCATTGTCATGTCTTTGTGTGAGGAAAGCTGTCTATAGAAAACGGCTACACTCAAATAGAGAGCATTTAGCTATTCTTGATATGCTAAGTGGTTATCTTATCCCGAACAAGCTACTGTTGTCGCTGCTTTACCACGGAACACAATAAAACACGCTGTCTCTATATTCTGTAGATAGTTCTATAGGATATCCTAAAGCTCGCATACGATGATGCAGGTTATCCTGAGCTTTAAACCATAAAGTATCTCGACACGCTCGCCATATATAGGTGTTTGAAAATGGTCTAGATATACATAAAATATTGCCCCCAATGCCTTTATGAATAAAACGAGAACGCATAAGCCAATAGGTCGCTTCAACCCGTCTATCGCCGGCAATCCCATTTTACACGATCATATTGATTCTATTCTGGGCCTACATGTATATTAGCTCACTTTGCCACCTGACCTTTAGCAAACTTCAAATAGGGGGTTTCTGAATTCTCCTGTCAGAAATAATCAGTCGGAATAATGGTAAGGCTGATTCCTGACTATTTCTTATTTAGTTACCTATTTCTTATTTAGTTACCTATTTCTTATTTAGTTAACTAATTCTCTATTCAATCTGACTAATCCATCGCACCAACAGGGATCAACTAATATATTTTGACAACCTAACTAACCGCCTTCACATATTAGTCCATTAGCCAGATTAGACATGGACCCTCTTATCCCGGGTTTTATACGAGCGATCCGAAAACTCGATGACCCTGCGTCTCTCATCGCGTCTTTTCCCGATCTGGAAAACAAAGCTCTCTCTAACCCATCATTATTGGACGACACTGAGCGACGACAGATCCTAGACTTCCCAGATGCGGAAACGCAGCAGCACAATATCGCTCTATCCACATCATCCACTAAAAAGGATCTACTAAAGCGGGCGGCGCATTCTCCTTCCCAGCTTACTCAGTCCGAGTTAGATTCACTGTGCGATCGATACTGGTCGAATATCACACTAAGCGAAGCCGGGAAACAATCAGCAATTAATAATTCAATTCCCAGGGAAGACTGGAATAATATCACTGCACGTTTCGAACGTGTGCGTGCCATAGTCTACGAGGAATACGAAAAGGCAGCGATTGAAAATGCCATCAGGGAATTCAGCAAGCGCATGAATGAGCAGTATGAACGGCATATGCAGGAAGACCTTCAAAGGTCTCACCGCGTGCTCATCCATGGGTGAAGAGAATGTGGGATGAAGATCGAAGGAAAAATAGATCTTGGGGTTACGCTGTTTATCAAAGTCCCGACCGAGCGGCTACAGAGGAAAGAAAGCAGGAATATCAAAGTCGGATAGAAGCAGTTTTGTTCAAGACCAGGCCACTTGTTGGCTGCCCAAGTGCGCTCAATATACACTGGAAACTTCAGTATCTACCTTGACCTGAAGGTGCTGATGAAGACTTTGAAGCTAGGCTGGATCTACTCCGCGAGTACTTCCGAAAGGTTCGGGCCCAATAGCTGGACAAGAGGGTTGATTTCAATCACGGGGATTTACGGCCTATGGGAAGGGCTACAAAGAAAGTTTGTCTTATATATGGATAAGGACTGCGTGGACTCTGTGCTGGAAGGTCCTGGCTGGGTAGATGACATCTGGGTTCGGGCTGTGGACCCAGCTACTCTCCTCGAGGTAGCAGCGATGGCTATAAAGGCTCTCTCCGTGTGACAGCAGACTGTGCATAGATTCTATGAGGCCCGGCGCTTTCATGGTGAAGAGGAAGATTATTCTATGGAGGCACTGTGGCGGGCAGCGCAAAAAGCACCAAGAAACAAAGCATTTGTCCCATTTAGAGAAGATGAGGCTAGTCTTTGGAAACCAGGCAGAGATATCGGCAGTGCAATTATTCTGGAGAAGGTACTTATTGACGAGAGGTCTACATGATCGGATTAGAATGGGAAAATGCCCTGAATAGATGGACCTATTATCGGTGAGGATGGCAATGTGTTCATTTGTAGCAGCTGGCGGAGAAATGCAGCGTGAAAGATTGTGGTTTAACGCCAATTATCTCTAAGATAGGGGCGGCGGATAGATTATTGTCATCACTTAGACTAACGTTGCTCCGGTTTAGAGTGTATGCTGAGGATAAGAGAAACTGGTTTCGAGGGAAGCTGAAAAATTTCAGAGGTCACAGTATCATCTATTCCACAAGAGATGTCTATACTCCATGAATCTAACCCTATGCTGCTACAGGCGTGCGAATGCCAAACAGCGTGTCATGAAGCGAAGAAAAGGGGTATGATAAAATAGAAACATCCATCCAGGCACGACAGCAATGGGCCACACTGGAGAGGCCGGTAAGGGACCTGTTCGAACCGTGAGAATTGGTTCGGAACCAAGGGCGTGAAGAGGAGAAGCTGGCAGATAAAGCTGAGAGGAGCTCATGACTGGACCGTCGCCTGCCATCGATCGTACAGACCCCAGGCTCCAGCGATGAAGCTTATGAAACCAGTCAAGCTGTCCGGGACCCCAATGCCCTGTTCCACACTCCAGTGAATACACAGCGGCGCCCAGGCAAGGTTATTTACAAGGCTCTTCCGCCACGCCCTGAGTTCCTTTCTGCAGGCCTCCTCCCGCTGTTGTGCAGCTTCCAGCGCTGCTTTTTCATCCTGCTCGACCTTAATTTTCTCCAACTCTTTATCCTTGGCCCGACTCAATGTCATCTCTCGGGTCAGCCGCACAAACTCCAGTAGCACATGGCCCAGCCATGCACGCGTACTCCATAGGTACCATTTGCCAATACCGCCTCGTCGATCCACAAAGCTTTTCGGAAGGATACCCTTCGAAGCAAGATATGCGACGTTTTCCAGCGCCTGATAAACCACGTTCACGAAAACCTGGAGAAAGGCCACGGCACGGAGGACAGGGTCAGAGGGAGGAGCTTTGAGGACCGCTGAACCCCAGGCCCAGAGGGGTATCAGACCAAATAATCGCAGATTGTAGCGAGTTTCAGACATTAGAGAGGAGAGCGCAAGAAGGGGAGGCGTGGACGGCGATGGCGAAGATGCCTCTGGTTCCGATGAAGCGACAGCATTCCTGCGGCCGAATTTCTGCCTCAGAAGAAGTCGCAGACGATTCCTCAGCGCAATGGAAGATGCAGAGAAAAGTAGATAGTGTAGAGCATGAGTGGAATAGTTTATGGAAGCGAGAACACTCTCTTGGCCTCCCGCGGTGGAGAGAAGACTGTGTGCACCACGGCATTAGCATATTATCCTCGCAAGCAGAATTAATTATCATTCTAATGGAAATAAACACAGGGAAATCGACTCACGTATCTAGCCGTAGAATGGTTCTATCCGTCTCAGATATAGCCTTCATCACTTGATGCCGCGCCAATTCTGCGCTTGACAGCACCAAACGCTTTGATGCCCCCGCAGGGTGGTCCGGTTTCCCCGCATGATCTGGTTGAACATCAGAAGTTCCCTGTGGACGTTCTAAAGGTTCCACTGAGTCTGCCATGGTGGCATGTCAGGCACCAGGCACTTCCTAGGATAGACAGTGTCCAACCGCTCCCATATCACTTTATCTAGCTTAGAGGGCGTCATATCGGCCCACCCAGATGGTTAACCGGTAAAACGGAACCGAGGCTCGGCCTGTGGAAACCCCGTCCCTGACGTCACGTGCGATCATGCCAGTTGCCGAATCTACTCCAAAGGACTGCACAAACAATTACCAGAGGGTTCTTGTACCTGGCCACAATCATCAGGGATCCTACGATTTCTTTAACAGTTTTGAAAACATGAAGTTCAATTGGTATCGCTTGCGATCAGAACCGATTGGATTAACCGGATCTCTTCTCCTCGTTTCTTTTTTTTTTTTTTTTTTTTTTTTAAAAGCACCCCTATGACTAGTAGTACATAATCCATGAGTCGTTAGCTCGTTATTTTTTCGCCATATGGCAGAATTGGATCTATGCTCATGTAGAAAATTTCAATCATTATTCCATGATGATATCCGTCTTGCCAGTAGTCACTCCGTTGCTAATTCGACTCCGCCAGGCACATCAACTTCGCTATCCGATTCGCAGTCAAAACTCTGACGACGGCTTCTCCTGGAAGCTGGTTGAGTCTGAAACTCAGTGCCGCAGCCTGGATCCGTAGGCTTATTTCCAAAGGCAATCGACTGCTGGCCTGAGGTAGATTTTGAAAAAGGTCGGCCCCTTCTGATAAAGTAAATCCCGCCACGTCTGGGTGCTTCGGAATCTCCTGGGCTCATCGGCTGCGTATGCGAGTCCTGGTTTTGAAGTTGCTCCGTTGTCTGTGTTGGACCTATAGTTCCCTTAAATTCACCATTTGCGGACGACGTAGCGTCCAGAAGTTTTACATTGTCGTGTTCTACATCCATGACGTTTTCACGTTCCTTGCGATCAGGAGGACTGGTCTGTCCCAGCGATGTGTTTGACCAAAGATATTCATCCGTCGAGCATGTATGATCAATGTCTGCACCATGAAGGCCCAGTTTCCTCACAATATTGGTATTTGAGACTCGTCTGTTTGAGATATCCCACGGCGGAGGCAGCTTCACGGTCGTTTCATTGCAAATGGCGTTCAGACTCGCCCAGGAACGGTCATGACTGGCTGGACGACAAGTATGACAGCACATAAGACGACAGGCCGATTCCGTATGTACTCTGGCTCGATCAATCTGCTGTTCGGAAATATTTGGTATGCTGTCCTCTGGTTCTGTTTCGGCATCAGGTTGATTTATATCTTCTACTGTCTCAGTCCATGCTTCGTCGCTCGTGTCTTCCGTGCAAGATGATTCAGAAATATGAGTAACTGAGGAGGCAGGGGTGGGGTTCCTAGCAATTGAGATAGCCTCTTTGACTTCGGCTTTCTGCAGCTTGAGGATCTCAATCTCCTCCGGGGAATAATGGCCATCTTCGATAGCCTTGTTGATCCAGGGACTGAGGGATGTCTCACCTGTCGCATCGGGTTCACAACTCTCGAGACATATGGTAGATGTATGTTCCTCTGCTGGGAGGAAGCCATCGTGGTCTTCCGTACAAACGTAGAGCCATCCGAAACCCGATTTGCGGTGGCATATCTCGCAGGTATCATTCCTGTCGTCATCGAATTTGCGTGTCATAGTACAATGTGTGCACGCGTGACATTCCACATTCACACGTGCAGCTGCTGGTTGTATGGGTGGAAGAGAATAGCTGCCGATTCTGCTTGACAGCCAGCCAGCAGGATATTCGAAGTGTCTTGGTATGGTCTCTGGAGCATCGGAGATGGATGTTAGACGAGGAGAGTTCAAATTGGGCAGGGACTCTGTGCCTGTGTTGGCTCGGTCATAATATGGGGAATGGAGGCGCGCTTTTCTGACTGAAAGAGCGGCCATTATGGGCAGGAGCGTAGACTCCGACTGAGCCAGAGACTCGTCTTCCTTGTCGCCCATCACCAAGGAAAACACTGGGAAAGAGAGATATTGAAGATGTGAATGATTGAGGAGGACGGACTCCTACCCTGATGCAACCTCATTCTCATGCATCTATGAGTGGGAAGGCAGCAGGGTTCCAAAATAGGAACCGTGGTCCAGGAGAATGAAATGAAAACAGAACTAGAGAAGAGGAAACACCGGCCTGGTGCTGACTGAGAGGATCAGTGGTGCATGACCCGAAATTACCTGGAGGGAAAAAATGTGTGCACAACGAGTGCTCCTGGTCATGCGTGCTCTGCGGGAAGCTTGCTCAACACCATTGAGTGTTGTCATACACACATGCAGAGAAAGAGAGAAAATATCGAAAGGATAATTGAATAGGAAGAATTTTCTTGCTCTGTAAGAATTATCTAATAAGGGACAGCGCATAGCCTTTGCCACTGCTCCTGTTGTCATGTTGTGAAGTTGTGTACTATGTGTTCCAAGTTCCCTAGTTAGCTTGATCGGTAGAATCTGGAGCAAACCATCCCAAAGTCACGATTTGTGCTACAGATTTTGTATGCAGGTCAGCTGATATTCAAACAGCCCTTTTTATAGCCACTGTCTGTGACTTGATCCACTAAATCTGGGGTGTGTATATATATATATATATATATACTACAGTGCACATCGGATATGATCTCTCCCGCAGACGCTGACCAGCGTTAGGCTAAGTTGTCGGTCGAAGATGCCCGTGGTATCAGGAGAGCCAGAAATACTGTTAGACCCGGGGAGACCAACTGGGAGTTCTCCTTTTTGGTCGAGTGCTATGGAGTTCCGATAAATACCCCAGCTATCCAAGAACCATCTTCCTCCAACGGGAAGGCTTGGAACCTGGAGAAGGCCCAGAACTCCATTGCGTAGTTGGAAAGCTACCTGCTGATGATGCCGTCGATGCGCTAGGTCGTATCTTCGCTTTGCGTCGTTGAGGTAGCCCCCCTCCCCCCCCCTCCCCCGGGCCACGCCCTCTAAATTTGACCTGAAAAAAAGGGGGGGGATCTGATGATTGATTTGTTGGTCTATGCTCTGAAAAATGATCGACCTCCACAAGCTTATTGTTGGTTAGTAAGATAACATCGAGGTACTTAGCTGCTACACTTCTAACGTTGCACACACAGACTAGTTTTCAGGCTGTCATTAATCAGTGTTACTAATTTAGAACATGAGAAGAGACATCATTTGCCAAATTGGCAGGCTTAGCGCTAAAACCGTCACTTATCAAACAATTGTATAACAATCTATGATTGGAGTACTTTAGATGTCTGGATTCCTTATCCACGGTCTCCAAATCCGCCCCAGCTATCGGCAACTCCCCCTTTATGACTAGACAGGAGCGTGTATTATCATAGCCCAAATGGCCGGCATATCCGCACTCGAGCTATAGGGTTTCACGCTAGGGCTTGGGCAATGGGCGCAATTTGAAGACCAGAACAAGGATCCTGCCAAACGTTGGCGTTGTTGGTTAAATAGTTGGTTGCTATTAGACGCGAGGATCCTTGTCACCCCAGGGTGGACGGATTATTCGTGACTGCGCTGCACAACTTACGCCGTAAACCTTGACCGTTTGATTACGCCCTCTGCCATTGGACCTAGCCTAGACGGCGAGGGCTTTATCTTAGCAGTGCCATTGTCGTGACTCCATATTCCCATATTGTACACAGAATTACTCTCACTGCGTGTCTACTTTGAGAAAATGAGACGAAAGAAGTCCTTCGGCTGCACAAAAAAGCAGAAGTCATAGCTACATTGAGATGAGAACCTAAATTGAACTTCACGATTATATATTTAGTGTTCCAAGTTAATATTATATTCACATTAAGTCCATGTTACTTTTTCGTCCTTCATAAGCTCCTACTATAACTATTGTTGGGATAAGGATGTAAGCCTGTGAGCAGAAGGACGAGGGAGGGTGATATCCCCTTTTTAATCCAGCCTGTCAACTATTGTTCCTCAATCGACTTCTCCGATGACACTGCCTCACAGAGACCCTCCTTCACCGCTGTGATACCTGCTGCCGAAGGCGGCGTTGTAGGTCGTCGTGGTGGTCCACCATATCCCATATACACCTGCAATGCTACCTTGACAGCGACAAACACCCCTTTGGTAATTACCCAGTCCGCCCGGGCAATGGCCGCCTGCAATATCTGTGCCTCTTTCAGTTGACTGTTCTCATATAGTTCCTGCGCGCGGACGCACAGGCGCGGAATTATGTTCGCCACGCCCGCAATCACGCCCTGACCGCCAGCGATGAGAGTCTGGAGCAAAAAGTCCCCAGAGCCTCCGAAGGTAAAGAAATCCGGCCTAACACCTGCTGCAATCCGTGCTAGTTTCCCCGTATTCTCACATGTCAGCTTGGCGCCGACGATATTAGGGTGCTGTGCAAGGGCAAGGATATCATCTGAACTCAAATCTATACCATTGACCACCGCAGAAAAGTTATAGATGAGTACCAGCAATGGAGAGGCATCTGCAACATCACGAAAGTAGTTCAACAACTCTCTGTTCGCGATCAGGGATTTGTAATATGATGGCGACAAAATAAGTACGTAATCGCCACCAGCCCGGGCGGCATCCTTCGCGAAGGTAATTGTCTCACGAACAGACTGTGCACCTGCTCGGATGATCAAAGGCATGGATTTGAATCCATGGGTATCGAGACCGCGACGGGTTGCTGATGTGATAGCGTTACGCTCTTCCCGGTCCAGGTGGACGGCCTCGCCGTTACTGCCTTGGACGACGATACCAGCTACGCCGGCCATGGCAAGATAGACAGCGTGCTTCTCGGTCGTAGAGACGTCAAGTTCTTCATCTTCCTTGAAGAATACAACTGTGGGGACATAAATTCTCTGAAGAGGCTTCTTTGACGAGGTATTTGTTGACATTATTTGATATGCGAACAAAGATTGGGAAGAGTAAAAAATATGAACCTCTTAATAGACACTTCTGAGTAGAACATGCTTGAAGATACAAAGGCGGGAATTATATGCCTTTATTAAGTATGTCTACTGTTAATGCTACTGCTTTTCTAATAGGTCCTACTAGTACGGTGTATTATCGTCAAGAAAAGGCTAGAAAGAGGAGGCAACCGGAGTAGAGAAGTGCTTGTTCTTTTCTCTATCGTGGTTGATAAAGGAATCATAACAATTTCTCCGGTTTCCGTGTTTCGTATTCGGATACGAGTAATACAGGAAGATAGGAACGCCATTATGTGCGAAGACTCTACCTGCTCGGAGTTTCGTACGTTCTCCGGGTTCCGACGTGGTGTCCGTGTCAACGTGACAGGAAAATGCCATCCTCCAATCAGTATAATTGTGCATCTAAATATCTTACTTGTAAACGGCTAGATATTCAGGAATGATCCGGGTAGAAGAAGAGACTGCGCGGAACAATTTCAATTTCAATTGCCCGTGTTCTTGGACTCGGAGCCTGCCTTGTAGTGGACCGTTCACGATCCGAATCTACCCATTGGGTTCCAAATCTTCTGAAGGCCCCGGATATCTCTGCCATGATTAGTCAATGTCTACTCGTATTTAGACATGTCTATACCCTGTGGCATATATGTTTAGGTTCAAGTGTTGGCTGGCAGGGTGCTGATATTACTTTAGTGAGATAGGATATATCAGATTAACAGAGTGAAGATGACCGGAAACGAGACAATTGTCGTAATACGGTAAGTACCATACCCTTATCATGAAATGCAATGATAGAATTAATTTTTACCTGGCCGCAGTGCCGGAGTGATTGGCCTATCTATCGCAGTTACTGTCCAACAATACCTAAAGCCGTCGCAATCAATTGTTATCGTCGCGCGGGAATTCCCTAACTCCACCTCTATTAATTATGCTTCTCCTTGGGCAGGTGCTCATCATCGGCCCCTGCCTGGAAAGTCTTCCCAACTGACCAAAGAAGGTCAATGGGTGAAGCGCAGCTACGATGTGTTCCAGAAAATTTCAACTGAGGAGTCCAGTGCGGGTGTCGCCTTCATGGAGGCGATCGAGTATATAGAGGAACCATCCTAAGAATACTTCCACTCGCTCTAGGACCTAAATGGCGCTTACAGCTACCTAGCCTCGAGAGTCCGCGAGCTATCCTCAGCTGAATTACCGGAAGGAATCAAATGGGGAATTCGCTACTTGCCGTACTGTATTAATTCACCGGTCTATTGTGTATACCCTGCTCCGTAAATTTATACTGCGAGGCGGTCGGGTCAGGGACGAGACACTAGCGAATATCATGGAGGCTTTTCACTTAGAATATAACGTGAAGACGGTTGTAAACTATTCCGGATTAAGATTTACAGATTCCAAGTCTTTCATAATTCGTGGTAAGCGGCTGAATATTTCTTCTCTTTGGACGTATTATTTTAAAGCACAATCCTAAAATGAAGACAAATATAGGCCAGACATGTCTTGTCCGAAATCCATGTTCCGTAACTATCACAAGACAAAATGCGGACGGCTCATGGTCTTTTTGCATTCCGCGTCCACTTGAAGGGGGTACCATTATCGGTGGCACCAGACAACCAAATGACTGGAACCCCGTCCCACTACCTGAGATTCGGGAGAAACTGCTTGAAAATGCTGCAAAATGGTTCCCTTTCGCGGCAGACCGTCAAGGTAGATTCGACGTGATTCGCGACATCGTGGGGCGAAGACCAGCACGGGAAGGTGGCAGTAGAGTCGAAATGGAGAGACTGCCCATTGCAAAATCTGATGGTCAAACTTCCAATGCATTTATACTTCATGCCTATGGTGTTGGAGGAAGAGGATATGAGCTGTCCTGGGGCATTGCTGAAGAGGCTACAGGGTTACTGTTCAAAGAAGAGCTACTGCAACGGAAAGCTTCGTTGTAAGATTGCAAGAGCCACCATTGGCTAAAGGACTGAATTGAGCTAATTAGTCCTTTCTGTGGTCATTATATCGTGGTATATAATTCAATTATACATGAGTTTATTTGCATGCCATGTCTGTAGCTGGAGGGGGGTGAGTTGACTAATTCCGCAGAAAAATGGCATTATATTTGTTGTCTAGAATATGTACAAGTTGCACAATTAGAATAAGCACTCCTGCTGAGGTCTCGAGATCTCTTTGAGTACATTTATAAACCAGGATGTAGTGTAAGAATCGACGATGAAAAATAGACGCAACTGTAATCTCCTTGCAAACATAAGTTAAATGCAAAAAGCCTCTTAGAATATATTATGATTATAGCTAATAGAATTCATTAGGCGTAAAATAAGAAAACAGCTCATCCATCAGTATCTGTTCAAGATCTTCTAGATCTGGTAACAATGACTCAATAGAACTGGAAGGTGGTTGCTGCAGCTCGGTTTGATCATCTGCTAATGGGTGTACAAAATGGGTGGTGACACGCATCCTCGCATTGCTTGCATGTTCAACTCTTGAGGTTTCATTGTGGGTATCAGGGTCGATGTGCGTCATTTGACAGACGAGAGGATCAAGGAGTTTCCAGAATATTGAAGGCTGGAGGGTTATCGTTGTACCTCTGCTTGTAGTTTCGTAAAGTTGGCCATTCGCGGCTGATCGGAGACTCTGCAATAATTGAAGCTGGTTCGTATCAGTAACTGAAGTATATACTTCATACAAAAGCAATAATAGAGAGGCTATTCACGATCTGAGTGAGGCAGTATTTTTTAAGTGGCAGAGTTACATACCTTCTGAGAAATATGTGGCCATGCTGTTGACATACGACTCAAAAGCCGCACACATTGTTTGAGATCTTGATCTGCTTTCCTAGAAACTCTAGGATCTTTTGCAAATTGGAATAGCCATGGTATGGTAGCTGTTGCTGCAACCAAGTGCTCGATCAACGGGTCATGTATTTCAAATGTTAGATCTTCGCAGATTCGAATAAGGTTAGACAACTATCATCTTCCAACGGGAAAGGTTGGAATCTGGAGAAGGGGCAAAACTCTATTACTGGGTGAACAGAGAAGGAAACGCTCGCGATGACTTGCAGAGTCCCTATTTCTCAGTCCAGCAACCCCGGTAACCAATTTAATAATCGCAGGAACAATATCTGCCCCCCGATGGACACCCGCGGCCCCAGCTCACTTCTAGTAACTCTGTGTCGGCACCGGATTGCGGGCGGAATCTCGCACAGCCGGTCGCGGTAAATTCCATTTCAGCTCTCATTCATCCTCTTCAACCTCGTCTCTGCACGCCTTAATGCTCGTATCTAGCAGGCCTTGCGCGAAGCGTCCATCCTGGTGAGTGCGACCTAGCAACATCCTCGTCGCTTGGCGCTGGGTTCGAGCTATCTGCGCAATAACTCGAAACCTTGCCGTGAGCTTCCCCCCGGCAGCCGACCGCGCCAATCATAAACAAACAGACCCCCTTCCCCACGATCTCACGGCGCAACACGATCTCCTGGCACTTGGATAAAAACACATTTCTGACCTTGCGCTCTGTCGTGGTGGATAGTCATTGACCAGATACTCCAGCCTTGTCCCCGCATATTCCCACTCGTGAACCAGGGATCCGCAACTCCACCGATTCAACATGTCGGTGAAGTTCCAGGAAGAGACCGTCCGCGTGGCGGGCCAGAAGACAGAGGATCTGGCGCACAGAATCGGTGACCGTCTGACGGGTGGAAAGACCCAGACGGGTTACCTGGCTGTATGTTCTCTACTACGAGGGACTTGCCAGCTCCCAAGATGATAAGATGGAGAGATACTAATCAAGATGGATAATCGCAGGTCTATCTGCGCCAGCTGCAGTCGAACCCGTTGCGCACGAAGATGATCACGTCGGGTTTCCTATCGGGTCTTCAAGAACTGCTCGCTTCGTGGATCGCGCACGATGTGAGCAAGCATGGCCACTACTTCAGCTCGCGCGTGCCCAAGATGGCCCTCTACGGAACCTTTATTAGTGCGCCATTGGGCCATCTCCTCGTTGGCATCCTACAGAAGGTCTTCGCTGGCAGGACCAGTCTGAGAGCCAAAATCCTACAGATTCTGGTCAGCAACTTAATTGTAGGGAATCCCATTCTTTGTGTCCTCAATTGAGCAGCAACGTCGACTGACAAGGCGTTCTCCAGATCTCTCCTATCCAAAACGTAGTCTATCTCTCGTCGATGGCTATCATTGCGGGTGCTCGGACGATTCACCAGGTCCGTGCAACTGTCAAGGCCGGTTTCATGCCGGTCATGAAGGTGAGCTGGATCACTTCTCCGATCGCTCTCGCCTTCGCGCAGAAGTTCCTGCCGGAGCACACCTGGGTGCCATTCTTTAACATCATCGGCTTCATCATCGGCACCTACGTCAACACCCACACCAAGAAGAAGCGTCTCGAGGCTCTCAGAAAGGTAGGCTATCAATCCGCGTATCTTGACGGACAATTTCGCTAATGGAACCTTTACAGCACTATGACCAGCGACGCGGCCCGAGCGGCCCTGATTACCCTCCCCCTCCCCGTCGGGACCTCTAGACGTTCTTTTTAGAGGACTACTAGAACTGTTATTAGAACAGACCTCAGCTCGACAGCGAAAGATGGCATTCCTACATCTGCGATGCCCAAATTGGCCGCCTTTACGCAGAATCTAGAGCAATCCATAAACCAACTTCTGTGCGCTCACAGATGATGGGCGAAAGCGATGATGAGTTAACCTTTATTGATGTCTAATGCAATGATCTGTTTCCTATCCTCAAGGGCTCTCTATTCGACTCTGCTCTGGAGATGCTCCAATGGATTTCTGCGATGTTTATGTTTCTACTACGTCTAGAGAAATGCTTTACTTGCATCTCGGTCGTACTTGTATCTTCGTGCTTTTGATTCCTGTGTACCCTTTTTGTCTTACGGTATCAATTGAATGTATAGGAATGAAAGATGAAGCAGATATAGTTTTATGGAACTAAACTTTCCTTCTAATATTACTAGCTAGCCATCGATCATGTCACACGGACCATTTGAATATCCCGTAGGCAAGATTGTATCAACAAAACCACACCCCATCCCCATCGAACCCGTGCAGCCGGCATCATGCCTCCGAGCCTCGGGAAGTCTACATTTCCCCATCCTACACTACTCCTCTTAGTAAAAACCACAACCGAAGGTCCGGGGAACCCCGACGTCCCCGCACCCGCGGACTTTCATATTACCCCCCACAATCATACGCCATCGGCTCCTTAATCAAATACGTAAATCGTAGTCTTTCAGCATACTTCCTCCATATTTTCCCCTTGGTCCTATATGCAGTATATTGCGCGTTGTATGGCGGAATTCCGATCTCGGGATGTGGACATATCGGCTATCGGTAAAGTGATTAGTTGGGTAGGTGAGGGTCGGCTGTTGTTCTGGGGAGGATGGGTGTTTTTCCTGTTGATTTTTTCCTTGCCCTTGTGGGAGGTATTGCTTTTATGGATGGGAGAATAGATGTCATTTATGTGTAGGAAAATGTATTATGCGCTCATTCATGCATTCGTGTTTCTACTACACTGCTAGTGGCTGCAGATACTATCTGTTACGGGCACATAGCAGGGCATCGAGTCATGGCCATTGTCTCTCGGACTGTGACCTGTCCCGGGCTGAGATCTAGTAGTGTTCATCTGCTCATGTAATGCTGGACAGGAAGGGTTTCCAACCAAGGAGTGACGAGGAGAAAGTATGAGGGATATTTGAGCTGATTAATGTGATGGGTTCCATGGTCTATGCGCCCTACTCAACCTCCATGGCCTCTGAACCCTTTCCTCTCTTCGTCTGGACGTATGCGACGAACTCGTCTAGAGCACCAGGCCAGGCGCCATCGGCACTCCACCAGCTGAAGTTCTCATTCTCTACCGCCTTCCGCATGAAGACCTCCACCTGCTCCCAGAGGTCCTTGTTGACGGGCCGCTTCACCTTCTCCTCCATGTACTCAACCCACCAGTCAAGCCATGGCGTGGTGGGCGTGTTCCACTGGATACCACCCTTGTCTGTGGTGAAGAATAGACGCCACTGCTCTGTTGCAATTTCGAGCTGTAAGTTGCGCTGGCCGGGAAGTCTGCTGAGAGGGAAAGCGTAGCGGTAGACCCGACGGAAGACATCGGGCTGAGATGTGATGCGAGTGCGGAGTGTAGCGGCGTGAGAGATCATCTTGGGGATGGAGTCACATCTACGTTTGTTAACTTTCGCTTGAGCAATTATTATGGGAATCATCTTGGAGACGAAGGAGGAGGCTTACCCAGCGGACCGCCAGCCTTCAATGAAACCTTCCCGTGTGAATTCACCCATGGAGGGAGATTTCAACAGTTCTGCAATGCCAAAGCAGCATACCTCATCTAACTCGACCTGGATATCACCGAGATATTTCATGGAGCCTTCGATACCAATGGTGTCCGGGTTATCTTCGGGAGCGTCTATACCGATGTAAGTAATGACGATTAGAAAAGCGCTGTATGGCCCAATCGAACCTCGGTAGCTGTCGAAGATCTTGTTAAGGGCTGCTGTATTACCAGCAGCACTTGCACCCTGTGGGCTTTGGAAATAACTGCAGTCATATGTGTTAGCTCTGATTGGAAACAAACGCTTTCAGCTAATGGGACAAACAGAAAGAAGAAAATAACAAAGTGTCCAAACAAGACTTCGGAACATGGAAACGGAAAGCAAATTGCCATCTCAAATGTAATAATAATTGGCGTGGCTGGGTAAGCAGACAGTGAATAGAGTGTGACTACCAATGACCGGATCACTGAGGCTCTGTCACTCCCCTTGGAATGGTGAGAGACTAATAGCCAGACACATTCTGATGACTAGAACAAGCACCCTCACTGTCTGAAGTCATAATATCCGATGCGAGACATAGTCTCCTCTATCGAGGACTAAGATTTCCCTCAGGAAGCATGTCAAGCAGTTCAGGCAACCCTCGAGCTCTTTGACAGCCCAGCAGTTGCATAGATTCTCTTTAGGGGAACTCTAAGGATATGGAGACATCACAGGTCCAGAAATGAAGAGAACATACTCCTAGATCACCAAATAGCCATAGTTGAAGTGTCTGCACGCCATTGGCGGGTTTTCGGGTGACGGATATCTCGAACAGAATAGCACCCCTGTAAAGCATGAAACCACATGATCAAGAATAAACCAGTGCTGCTTAATTCTGGAATTCCGTTGCATCTTTGCAGCGACAAGGATTCACTCAAAGCGTAAGACTGGAAACCCAATAGCTCTAGCCACCAAGGTGGCTGATGCCCTTTATCGATAGTCTAATCCCAGAAAAGAAAGAGATGGAATGTCATAGTAGAAACGGGTATCACGATAAAAAAACAGAACATATGCGTGGAGAGCAGTGCAAAAATGAAATCTAAAGCCATACTTACGCATCAACGGCTTCGTCTACTTTCCATCCATGTGCTCTGAGAAACTATGGCCGGTCAGCGACTGTCAGTAGCTTTGTATCGTAATCTTGAACTAGAACCTGCAGAAACAAGTCATATTCGAAATAATAGAGACGTATACCCGAGAAAGATGTTGGATATACCTTTGCAGCAGTGGCGTCCTTCACCTGGGTAAAGTTCACAAATTGCGCAATATATTGCTTCTGTGAACTGGTATAGGCGGGCGGCATGGTGGGACAAATGACGGCCCGCAAAGCCCACGTTGAGGAAGTTGGGTATCAGAACTAAAACAAAGGGTGAGTGGGATGTGATATAAGTTGTAATATGAACAAAGAACAACTGTTAAAGAATTTTTTGCTAATAAGCATGTGCTGATGCTGATCCCCAACAACGCGGTTGTGTTTCTGTATGCGGTTACAAATGATGCTGCCACTCTCCATCCCGCCAAGATTGACCCACCATGTTCACGTGCAGTCACGCGACTCTTCGAAGCGCTTTACTTTTTTGTACAAAAAGAGTGTTTTTTTCTACAGTTAGTATAGCAATCTCGAGGGGTCAATTTTTCCTACATCCAGTGTATTCAGTTAATATCCTGGAGATCTGTCGCCGTATTGATTCTCGACTCCTATACTGTTCATTTCGAAGAAATGCTACCAGCAGATCAATTTAGTCATCGTATTTCAAATTAGCTTACTATGAACAGCCGCTGCCAATGGAGCATCTTTGATATATTCACTGCTGTAGATCTGTCTAGACAACGGTATGTAGCTCTGATATTTGGTATTAGATAAGATGCATGCATACATCATCACAAAATATGGCACAAATCGTCAAAACTTTTGCTCGAGTCAAAGTCGAGGTCTAGCCACATAAAAATACACTCCCAGAACTCCACATGCCAATTATGCGAACGCCGTGTCTTGTAACGTTTAAGGACATGTCGGAAACTACTATGTAGTGAAGAGGGTATCCTCCTAGGCGACGTTAGTAAGTTTATATGCAAGTCACAAAAAGAAGCGCATACCTCTCTCAGGTATTCTCCAATATCTGCCTGTCGGAAAACTGTGATCGCAGTCGGTTCAAGTCTTCGTGCCTCAGCAGTCGATCGAGCAGTTACTCCAAAGCCCTGAGATCTCATCAGTAATTGTCTGAGAACAAGAGAATGTAAAACCGTACAAGAGGCGTATCGTCCATAGACATCACAACTACACCCTGATGCTCCGGGCAGTCCTCACTCCACCGTCCAACATGAGCCTACTCAAAAGTTAGAAACAACCTTAAAACAAAAGCGCGTATAACTCGCCTTGACTATGTTGCCTCCATACAGGAAGGGCATCTCTCCGTTGGGCTTGATCCAGACCTTGTATCTCGCATGCGGCGCGATCACGTCGAGAGCGGTGATGTGGATTCTGAACTTGCCGGTCTTGGTGAATTTACCGATGCAAGTACCCAGCGTCAGTAGATTCGGACGAGGGATCGAGGTCGCAAGGTTGGCTAGCTGTAGGCGAACATAGTACACTCTGGAGCCGTGCAGACGGAAAACATAGCGGTCGTTGGCTTCAGCTTCTTCGGACCCAGAGGAGGGAGCGATGAGGTTGTTCAGAGAGCGACCAGTGTAGTTCGCAAGCTTCGAAAACAGCGTTTTCGTCTCTTCCTCCGTAAGCGGACGCATCTTGAGTCGATCGTAGGTATGAATGAGCGGAGTTATCAATATGAAGCTCCGCGAGATAAAAATCTAGGCGGTGGAGCAGAAGATCCGCTTAGCGTGAAATCTTGGCGTTCCCGCACGGCGACGCCGAAAAAAAAAGTTCGGAGAGCAGCAGATACTGGTAATAATCAAGCACACCCCTCACAGTCCGAAAACGAAAGCAAAATGGCACCGGGACGGACTGTCAAGCGAAGGCGCTTGAGTCCACCTGACGATGAAGTGTCATCCAAACAAAATACAAAAAAAGCATCGGTTAACGACTTCTACAGTCGCGCCGCGGAGTGGGACCTTGAACAGGACTACGAACGCCGACCGCGCAAGGCGAAGAAAGATAAGGAACAGTCGCGATTGCCCATCAAGACTGCAGAAGGCACCATTGAGCATGTTGAGCCTCAAGCTCCGGAAGATGATTCAGACAGTTTCCTAGACACGGACGAAGACGATGAAGATATAGAGGTCGCGGCTGTGGAGCCTGAGCCTGAAAAGGTTCCAGAGAAGCCAAAGATTCCCTTGAAGTTTCAGATCATACAGACGAAGGAGGAACTTGCAAGATTAGCCGGATTGATCAATGAAGACCCGGAGGAGCACGTCAGCTCCTTCAAGAAGCTGACTGACATGGTGGATAATGCCTCGCACCCAACCATCAAGAAGCTAGCTCTTGCTGCACAAGCTGCAATCTACAGGGATGTTATTCCTGGATATAGGATCCGTCCCCTTGGTGAGGAAGATATGTCTGCGAAAGTCTCAAAGGAGGTACGGAAGGTGCGCAACTACGAGCAGTCTTTGCTCTCAGGTTACCGGAATTACGTCCAGCACCTGTCGTCACTCTCTGGAGGGGCAAAAGGACAGCAGCAAGAGATTGATC
This sequence comes from Paecilomyces niveus, assembly GCA_003116535.1. NCBI lineage: Eukaryota > Fungi > Ascomycota > Eurotiomycetes > Eurotiales > Thermoascaceae > Paecilomyces > Paecilomyces niveus. Next base: position 53,136 of record QEIL01000078.1, read on the forward strand.
CTAGTGTGAGAACTGTGGCTATCAATTGCACATGTAACCTTCTACTCGCTGTCCCGCATTTCAACTTTCGGGGCGAGTTGTTGAAGATCCTTGTTTACCGACTTTCGAAGAGGCAGATCGATGGTGACTTCATCAAGTGTCGAGAAACTATGGAAGAGATATTTGAGAAAGACGATGACGGAATGGTGTCTTTGGAAGCCGTTGGCCTTCTTTCGAAGATGATGAAAGCCAAGGAATTCAGGATCCGCGAAAGCGTGTTAGACACCTTTCTTCATCTGCGATTGCTCTCCGAGTTTTCAGCCAAGGGTTCGAGAGACCGGATCACACGCGATTCCGAAGAAGCACCAGTGCGAGGCAAGAAGAGGGAGAAGAAAGAGTTCAGGAGCAAAAAGCAGCGGAAAGTAGAAAAAGAGCGTAAAGCAGTGGAGAAGGACATGAAGGAAGCAGACGCCCTTGTCAGCCATGAGCAAAGGGATAAGAACCAAGCTGAGACCCTAAAACTTGTATTCGGTATCTATTTCCGGATCCTCAAACAACGAATTCCCACCCTTATGGGAGCTGTGCTAGAAGGTCTCGCAAAATACGCTCATCTGATCAACCAGGACTTCTTTGGAGACCTGCTTGAGGCTCTCAAAGACCTGATATCTCAGTCTGAGGTTATCGAAGATGATGGAGAAGAGGATGAATCCCAGGATACCGACGTTCCCAGCACTCGGAATGCTCTACGTGAGACTCTTCTCTGTACGATTACAGCCTTTGCACTCCTAGAAGGACAAGATGCGAGTAAAGCAGCTGCATCACTACACCTTGACCTCAGCTTCTTCATCACGCACATTTATCGTGCTTTGTACCCCCTGTCGACGCATCCTGACATTGAGTTCAATCCGAATGTATCACTTCGACTACCAGACCCCGGTTCGCGAGACTCCGAGAGGGATCTGTCAGAACTGGGACAGAAGCGGAGGAATAAGGTGAATTTTCAGACGCCAACCGTACTTCTCCTCCGCTGTCTGAATTCGATCCTGTTATCCCGTTCCCATGGCATGCCTCCCCCTGTTCGCCTTGCCGGCTTCGCGAAACGTCTCATGACCGCCTCTCTTCAGCTGCCGGAGAAGTCGTCCCTTGCAGCGCTTTCACTTCTAACGAGAGTTACGAAGCAGCATGGACGGAAGATAGCCCCTCTGTGGAACACCGAGGAGCGAAAAGGTGACGGGGTCTTCAAACCTCTTTCTCCGGATGTGGAACAGAGCAATGTCTTCGCCGCTACTGTTTGGGAGGGCGAATTGCTGAGGCTTCATTACTGTCCGCAGGTGAGAGAAGCTGCGTTGGATGTTGAAAAGATGATTGCGGCTGTGAAATGATTAGCATTTGAAGTTGTTTTGGGTTTCTTGCATTACCGAAATAGAATCTTATCGTCCTCGACCACCGAATTAGGATCGAGTGACGTTCTTGTACGTACTGTCCCTACCTTGAAATCTTGTAAAGATACCCGGATTCTTCCCCCATTTCTCCTCCACCGTGACCCTTTTTCATCGATTCTTCTCCCTTGAATTCTAGACGAATATTTGAACCATATGACTACCAGGAGGGCCCCGTTACTTTGAATTGCACATAAAAACAACAGTTTTCACCAGTTTTCATTACTCCTAAAGTAGAGGTTTCTAAAACAGAACAACTTGACAACGACCAACCGAACAGAACCGAACCGAGACACCCAGGCAGAGACCGACCTAGGTCGAATCTCCCCCTGGGGTCCCCCAGGAGATTAGATGTGGCCAACGCCACGGTGAAAACCCGCAAGAAAAAAGCCAAGGGGTTTTGTTCAATTTTATCAAAAATGACGTGAAAACGGGACCGGAAACCAAGGAGACTCGTCACAAAAGGGATAGGGATCGTCACGCCAGACCGTATCACTTCTGATACGGCTGGTTGCCGCCAGCACGCTCGTCCCCGTACGCCTCCTGATACCAGTGGGAGGGACCCCACGGTTCAGGGGCAGACGGGGCCGGCATGGCAGGAGCAGGAGCGCCAGTCACCCAGGCAGGGGGAGGTCCATAGTGAGGACCGAGAGCGTTGCGCGGTGGCAGCGGTGGCGGAGGGGGCGGAGGATAGGCTGGCATGGGAGGCCCGGTGGGAGACGTATACACGGGCGGGTGGCTCATATACAGGTTGCTGCCAGAGGGATTGGGAGGGAACGACGGGCTCATAACGTGGCTCTGGTGATGACTTCGGAATCCGGACTGCGTCTGGTGAGGAAGGCGTCTATGAGATCCACGCAGTCTCTGCGGGTTGCGGCTCTGTTGCTCACGCTCACGCATGACTTGCTGCTGACGGGGGTTGCGCAGTGCAGGGTGAACTGAGCTTGGACTCACATATGGGCCAAGAGTAGGAGTTCCTTCTGAAGACATGCGTGATGGCGTCTGCGGAATATGAGGTGAGGACAGGGATGGTGGGTGAGAAGGGCCTTGTTCTGGGACTCTGATATGTCTAGGAGTCTTAGGATGCTTGTTCTGTTCACCATCACGTCGTTTTCCAAGACCAAAGACATTCTTCTTCCGGGAGGATTTAGTCTTGTCACCACTAGCAGCATTGTTATTTTCATCTGAACCCTGAAGCTCAGGGCCAGGAAGGGTGGAAGAGGCAGAAGCGTGGTCAGACTGAGAGTGCAATGAGGCTGCCTTCCGACTAGGGCTGCCAGTACGCTCCTCACAGACACCTTGACGATGCTGTTGTATGTATGCCTTGACTGTTTGATCCTTGTCCTCTCCATTTGCATTTCCTCGATTTGGAGGTGTTCTAAAGGCAGCCGTTGGAGTTGGGACATTACTTGGACACTCTTCAGTGGCAGCAGATCGTTCGCCGGCCTTTTTGCGTCTCTTATCACTTCCATCTCGAGCGCTTCCAGAGACTACGGAGGTGTTGCTCAACCGCACTGAGATCTCCTCTGCACTGGGAACCCGCTCCATCCTCCCCTTTCCCTTTCCTTCTGCGGAAGGGCGGGTCATGAACTCAGCGTACAACGCGTCTACCTTCCGACGCAACGGGACGATCTCCTTTTGGAGATTGTGAACTGTCTCTGACAAGCGACGATCCGTGATGCTTTCCTCGCGTCTCAAGGCTTGAAGCTCCCCTCGCACATCGATGAGCAATTGGCGAGTCTCATCGGCGATCTGGGTGTGGCCCACTGCCCGGTTCGTGAGAATTCGAGCCACGTCACCGAGGTTTTCCACATTGCGCAGGACTTGGTCCATGTGCCAGTTGTTCGTGTCTCCAACGACCTTTGTGATCCTGGCGCTCATGCTGTTCATGTGGTGATGGAGCGTGCTAACATGTGTCCAAAGCTGCTGCTCCAACGACGCCATGCTCCGATATTCTGGATCTGGCGGCGGAGGTGCGTAACCCCCGTGGCTCGTCACTCCACTAAAGAGGGTTGTCTCATCCATCGAAGTGTTTGGGTACTGAGACGACTGTGGTGAAGGTTCGTGTCGGCCAGGAGCAGGAGTAGATATCACTAAATTACCACAATCCCCCTGGCTGCTGGCAGGATGCTGAACGCCGACGCTCTGCCCAATTGGAAAATTGGCAGGAATGGTCTTTTCCGACATATATCCAAAATGTCCGTGATCGTTGTTCCCAGCTGGAGGTGGATGAGCTGGGGAAAACATCGGCATTGTGTCCGGATGAGCATGTTGCAATTGCTCCCAAGCACCGCCTCCGGAAATGCCGTACACGGATGGAGAGTACACTACTTCTGTGGACAGTCCGGAAGTCTGTATCTGAGAGCTTGAACCTTCTCCAGATGCCTGTCTGACCGGTTCTACTTCAGCTTGCATACTCACGATCCGCGTCTGGGACCTGACAAGCTCTGGATTTCCGCTTTTGGCGTATGTTCCAGTACGAGTGGGTGAGAGCGAAGGGTCACCCATGATCATACCCTCGATCTTTTCCTGAGGGCTCACATACTTTGTCTGAGGTGTTTCTGTAGTAGCAACACTTCCAACAGAAGCCCTTTTCGGACGCTCGACCAAGGAGTCAACAGGAGCTGCTGGCGTGGAGCGAACAGTCCTGATATGCGGTTCCTCGATTGAACTAGATGAATCACCGAACCTATCTGGGACTGAGATAGGCGGAGCTGAAGAAGGAACAAGGCCTGGAACTTTCGGCTTCGGGACGTACAGCTTGGGTTCGTTCATCGCGTCATCGGGCCTTTCACATTCGCCAGAAGGCCTCGACTGCACCACTGTATCCATTTCGACGTTTCGTGTAGCAGCCTTTGAAGCATCCTTGTTGCTTTCCTTTATCATATCCTTGATACTGAACTTGGACTTGAGTGTTGCAACTTTGGACCTCTTTTCCGCGAGTTTCTTGTCCTCAAAAGGAACTTCTGGCATGGGTGAAATGTTCTGAAGAATGGTTGTCTTTCCTGGATCAGTAGCGGAACGATCTTTTCCCTTCCTTCCTCGTCTGCCAGCAAGCTGTGTGGTCATTGGCAATGCTGGAGGAGGGGAAGGTCTGGACACTGTACGAGGCTTTGGCATAGGAAGAGCAAGCTCTTCATCATAGTCAAGGCCAGAAGACCTCGCTTCAGGTTTCTGTGATGCAGGCATGGTTGGTCCCACCAGTGGGATTGCAACAGCATCACTAATACGCTCAGCAGTTGACTGTTTATGATGGACAGGGTCGTTCTCCTTCCCCTCCTTGGAGTAAAAAGACTGGTGTTGCATCCTCTGCTGATGTTCCCTCTCCTTCTGTTGGGCCCAAGCATTCGCACTTGGACCCATGAAGGGCAAGCGTACATGAACAGGCGCCCCTGGAAAGAGGTCCTCAGAGCCTTGGGCCGTTAAGGCCTGGGGCCTGTCACTGTCCATCTCACGACAGACGCGTGCAGTAAGGTCACAATAGGTTGTATGCGAGCAGGGCACAGAGAAGGATATTTGAACGAAGAGAGATGTGATTGTATGGAGTGTACAACTCTTTGACGTACTATGACGCGTTGAAGATGACACCAGAGATAGAGAGACGAGGGCTTGATGGAGAGATGAAAGGATACAGAAGAGACGAAAGGTCAGGAGAGTGAAATTTGTTGTGGGCATGGCCAGAAGTGTTGTCATGGAGGGCGTTCACGGTGACTGAACCGTCTGATATATCCCATAGAGAGATACGGAGCCTGCCGCAATGAAAAATGCGTGTGGCAGTATGTGTGTGTGTGAAGAGAGCATGGAGGCATAAAGGAAAACCAAATGAACATTGCTCTGATGTTCCAGGAGATCTGGTCTATATCATTGCAAACAGGAGAAAGACAACGCAATGGTCCTATATCGGACAGACTGTATCAAAATGGGTCTCTGATGGCAGCATCTAGATATCAATATCTAGTTCTGCAGGAGTTTGGTGGACCACAGCGAATATGGCGTATGAGCAAACTATACTAGAATGTCCTTATATCAAACAGAATCGTAAGGGTCCCACGATGCGGCCATTAGCAATCGTGACTCGACAGATAATATTGACCCTGAGGTCAGTCAAGGTGGAGCATCAGATTGATTGTCATTGATCGGTATGGTGGCTATCAGAAGGAAGGTAGCCTGAACTTGGATGAGCTAATAATACTACTGTATTCTTCCAGACTGAGAGGAGCAATTCCGTTCCGCTATGTTCTGAGGTATCATTCTGGATTATTGACACAAGGAAAAAGTACAAAAGAGAGATGACAAGAGAGAGCACGTACTCAATACAGGGGAATTTGAGGGGAGAAATACAACTTGTCCACATCGAAACACTCGTCACAGGTATGCGCGCCATACAGCTGCTATCAAGGGAACAGCAATAGAGATAATAGCTACAACTAATAAGGCCGTCCTGATTCAAGTCAGTATGGCAAACAAGAGTTTCTCTCTAGGAGAGACTGTCCAGTGGAAACCTAAGACGGCAATCCTTACTGGGAGGTATTACCTCGACGCCGGCGGAACGGCGAGAAGAGGGTACCAAAGAAATTAAAGAAGATGGTCCGCAAGATCGCCTTCAACCAGCTATCGGTCTTACTCAAAGACACAGCGGCGATAGATCGGTCAGCGCTAGGAGACCTGGACTGGCTGACTGCGTTTTCGCCTGCAGGGACGTCCAAGGTCTGGGCTTCCGTCGGCTGCGTCGTTGGTGCCGTCTCGGTAGATGGCTCGGCCTTTGATGGCTCTTCTGACGGTTTGGCTGGCTCTTCTGCAGACAGTCTGGACAACTGGTCCGTGGAAGGCTGGCCAAGTTGCCTGAGAAGCGCCACTCGTTCGTCAAGTAGTTCTTGGAGAGCAGGGTCAGCCTCAGGCTCGGGAGTTGGTGGTTCTGCGAGCAGAGATGGCTCTGGCTGCTTAACTCCATTGCTCTTTTCTTCCGCGAGAGGAATCGGGGTAGCAGATTCAGGAGCCACTTTAGCCTCCAGATCCACAGCTTTACTAGATGGAATGATTCCATTCTCGACAATCTCAGAAACGACAGGTGCCTGGTTAGAAGATGAAGCTGGAGCTGCATCAACAACGACGGCGACAGCCTCAGCGTTCTTGAGAGCATCGGGTGTCAGGACCTTCTCCTTAAGTTCCTGAATAGGCTCGTCCTTCGCAACAACAACAGCATCCTCCACCGGAGTAGCCTTGACTTCTGCGGGCTCTTCAACCTCCTTTTTCTGCTCGACAGCATGATCGATACCGTTGACCACGGCTTGTGCCTCCCGAGGTTCCGAGATAGCCTTTACCAATTCTTCTTTACGTTCGGTCTCAACCTCAAGAGCCTCTTCCTGGACAGCCTTGGTCTCAATAGCCACAGCTGCGGGCTCCTCCGTGGGCACTGCTTCGGCTAGTTCTCCCGTGTGAGTTCCTTCAACCGGTGCTTCAATGGCCGCGGGCTCTTCGGAAACTGCAGGTGGCTCAGAAGCCGCTACAACCCTAGTCTTAATTTCTTCACTGGGTTCTGGAGCAGGAGCTTCCTCAGTAGAAGGAGCTGCAACCCCCTTAGCAGCATCTCCTTCAGCGGCGGGGACTTCTACAACAGCAGAAGCAGCTTCTTCAACAATAGGCTCTTTGCTAACTGGAGCTTCCTCAACAACTGGGTCTTCAGCAGCTGGGGTTTTCTCAGTAGCAATAGCAGTAGCAGTGACGGCGGCGGCGGCAGTGGCAGCGGCAGCGGCAGCGGCAGCAACCTCCGTTAAATGGGTGTCCTCAGAGGCTGAGACTTCTTCAACAGCTGGTTCTGCTGCAGCAGGAGCTTCCTTGACAGCTGAAGTTTCTTCAGCAGCAACCTCTTCCGCGGCTGGAGCTTCTTCGGCTGCTGTGGCCTTTTCAGCGGGAGTAGTTTCTTCAGCTGAGGGGATCTCCTTAACTGGAGCCTCCTCAGCAACTGGAGGTTCTTCAGCAACTGGAGCGACCTCAGTAACTGGGGCCTCAGTAGCAGCCTCTTCGGCAACAGGGACTTCAGCAGCAACTTCTACTACAGCTAAGGCAGTAACCTCTTCCGCGGCTGGAGCTTCTTCAGTTACGGTGGTCTTTTCAGTGGGAGCAGTTTCTTCAGCTGAGGGGACCTCCTCAGCAGCTGGAGCCTCTTCAATAGCTGAAGCCTCAGTAGCAGGAGCTTCCTCAACAACTGGGGCTTCTGCAGCAACTTCTTCCGCGGCTGGGGTTTCTTCGGCTACGGTAGCCTCTTCGGCAGCTGGAGCCTCAGTAACAGGAGCTCCCTCCGAAATTGGGGCTTCTTCAGTAACAGGGGTTTCCTCGGTGGGAGCCTCAGCAGCTGGTGATTCTTCAGCGACAGGGGCCTCTTTAGCAGCTTCTTCAGCAACGGGAGCTTCCTCAACGGAAGCCTCAGCAATAGGAGCCTTTGCAGTCTCCTCTGCAGCAGGAGACTCTTCGGAAGCGGCAGCTTCTTCAGCAGCAGCAGCAGCAGTAGTAGTATCGTCAGCTGGTGCTTCGGTAGCAGGAGCCTCCTCAACCACAGCAATCTCAGTTATCGGGATCTCCTCAGGAGCTGGAGCTTCATCAACAGGAGTTTCTTCAGTAGTGGAGACTTCCTTCGCTACTGCTTCCTCAGCAACAGGGGCTTCTTCGGTAGCTGGAACCTCTTCGACAACAGGAGTCTCCTCGGTGACAAAAGTTTCTTCAGCAGCTGGCTCCTCAGTAGCGGGCTCTTCAGTAGCTGGGGCTTCCTCGACAACTGGCTCTTCAGTAATAGGAGCCTCTCCTGCAACCGGAGCTTCTTCAACAACGCGGACTTCAGCAGCTGCTTCTTCAACGGCAGGTTTTGCTGCCGCAGGGATTTCTTCAGCAGTCAGTTCTTCAGCAGTCGATTCTTCAGCAGTCGATTTTTCAGCGGCTGGAGCTTCTTTCGCCATTAGTTCCTCTTCGGTAGCCGGAGCTTCTTCAACAGCTGCAGTTACTTCAGCAACTGGTTCCTTAGGAGCTGGCTCTTCAGGAGCTGGTGCTTCCGTCGCTGGGACATCCTCAGTAGTAGCAGCTTCCGTAACAGGGGCCTCCTCGATAACTGGTTCTTCAGCAGGTGCCTCTTCAGTGGTGGGGGCTTTTCCCGCAGCTTGCTCTTCCGCAACTGGGGCCTCTTCAGTAGCTAGAGTCTTTTCAGCCACAGGAGCCTCTTCGACAGCTGGTTCTTCGACAGCGAGATCTTCTTCAGTGGCTTTCTTTTCTACAACTGGAGCCTCCTCAGTAACAGGACCATCTTCAGCAGCCAGCGCTTCAGAAACGGGAGCCTCCTCGGTAACAGGCTCCTTGGCGACGGATACTTCCTCAACTGCAGGAGGTTCTCCAGCAGCTTGTTCCCCAGTAATAGGAACTTCCGCGGCAGGAGTTTCAACGGCAGGGGTCTCCTCAACTACAGGTGGCTCTTCAGTAGTTAGTTCTTTAGCAACAGGGACTTCTCCAGCCGCAGGTGTTTTCTCAGCAGGAGCCTCTTCGGTAACAGGAGCTTCCTCGGCAGCTGGTGCCTCACAAGTAGGAACTTCAGCAGCGGGAGTTTCTTCAGCGGGAGCCTCCTTAGTGGCAGGGGCTTCCTCGGTCACTGGTTCTTCCGCAACATGAGCATCTGCAGCTGGCTCTTCCTCGGCAGCAGGAGTCTCTTTAGGAGCAGAAGCATCTTCAACCGCAGGTTCCTCTGCGGCAGCTGTCTCTTCAACCGTGGGGGCTTCCTTAGCAGCAGGAGTCACCTCAACTGCAGCGGCTTCTTCTGCAACCGGCTCTACAGCAGCCGGTTCTTCAGAAATAGCAGCCTCTTCTGCAGGGGAAGCATCCTCAGCAACAGGAACTTCTTCAGCTGCATGTTTCTCGATGGTGGAAGTTTTTTCTGCGGCGGGGGCTTCAGCAGCCGGTTCTTCCTCAGCGGCAGGGGGTTCGACAGCGGGCTGTTCAGCGGCGGGCGCTTCCGCAGAGACTGCTTTTTCAGCCGTGGGAGCGAGAGCTGACGTTTCGGTGACCGGGGCTTCCTCAGTAGCAGGAGCTTCAGCAGCAGGAGGTTCCTCATTAACGGGCTTCGGCTTTGTCTCTTCATTGGACGCTTCCTTGGTGTCATCTCCCGCAACTATATCATCTGCAGCTGGATCTTCGCTACCCTGTCCAGCATCTGGCACTGTTTCTTTGGCAACCTTCTCCGACTTCGCGGTTTCAGTATGCTCTAGGATGTCATTCTCAGCTGGCGGCTCCTTAGTTTCAACAATATGATTTCCCTCCTCAACTGGCTCCGCCTTCCCTGCAGCAGTACCTCCAGTTTCTTCTTTCTCCTCTGTGCTATTGGAACTTTCGGGTTCCTTTTCGCCATTAGCCTCGTTCGAAGGCACTTCTTCCTTGCCCTCTACCTTGTCTACTAGTTCATCGACAGCCGCGGAAGTCGACTCCTCAGCATGAGGAGCGTTCTGTTTCGACGGCTCCAGCTCCTTTTCCTCGTCCTTCTCATTGACATCTTCAGTCTTCGGTGTTTCCGTTTCCTCGGAAGTATGAGCAGCTGCAGGCGCACCGACTGTGAGCACATGATTTTTGAGGCCCTCATCATCAGTTACTGGGAGATCTATGTGTCAGCCGGTTGTTCTATCTATAATCCAGCAGCTTTTCAACAAGACATCAATACGCACCTGTCTGCAGATTCTCGTCATGGATCCAAGGTCCGTCAGTTCCAAGACGGAACCTATACTCATACTTTCCCTCTGGAATCTTGAAGCCGTGGGAGAAGACATATTCTGAGGCCTCTCCATTCTCCCCGCTTGCTTCTGCAGGCTTGGAACTCAGTTCTACAGGTTCCCATGCAGGATCAGAAAAGGACCCCGCCACGAAAACTGCAGGTGTGTCTGTTGGACGGCGGATCGAGATAGTAATGCTTTCCCCACTTTCATGTGCCATAACGGTCGTGATAGTCGTAACAGTCGTCAAAAAATAAACAATTGAAGCGCGTCAGTGTGTACAGAGACCTCGCGTGCGAGCTTCTCGGGAAGAGTTGAGAATCAGGTGGTGCGGAACACGGCGAATACAGTTGCTAAATGTACAAGAACAAGGAAACCTCCCAAGCTCAACACGCGACAAAGACAGATTCTTCTGATACAATTGACAGTTGGATTCTTTTCGATATGGTGGAAGAAGGTAAAAAAAAAAAAAAAGAGGAACCAGACCTGGCGCGAGGGGAAGACAGAGAAAATGACCGCGGAACCGAGGAGTACAGTAGGTCCGTTCACACCGCGGAGCAAGAGGAGCACTGAAAGTGACTAGCGGGGGGTCTGTTGTCACAGTAATAGAGCCTAGTCGCAAGCAGCTTAGAAAAAGTCGGGTCTAGCAAGGACCGGAGGCGTCAAAACGGCGGGATTGACGGATGCCCGTTGCCATCTAGGACGGTCGATATTCCGTTAGTGGAGGAGCTGTCCCAGAAGGATCTCTCGTTGGGCGTAGGTCGCTGTGAGCTCCCCCTCCATACTGCTTCGGGCCTGATGCAGATCATCTTATCCGCTGCTCTAAGATGAGGGGGGGTTTAAGATGCGGTGAGTTCTTTCTACGGCGACTCTACTGCTAACAAAGCAAAGATTCCCAGTCGTGGTCTTCTGAAGTGATCTTGAGCACCCGCTCGAGAAAGAGAAAAACAAAAAAAATTCGGACTCTGGAGCCATCCGGGCCACAGTGGACCACCGGCGCTTCTTCTAGAGCTTCTCGTCCACCACACTAGTTAACTAGAGTAGACCGGCCAGTTCCCCACCATAACTTCTCCTCGAGCTTTCATGATAGCCGCGGATGGAGTCAAGACGGCTCATCTTGCACCTGCAAGCCAGATGCATGGCTAGCTAAGGTAGAAAGTATGTCTCATGCAGCAAGCACCGATGGTCGTCCTTGATATGGCGATAGTGATCACAGACGTCTTCGATTTTCTCGCCCCTACATAGCTGAGTAGGTTGCGAACTTCCCTAGTGGAGCAAGCGTTCGCAACATGGGGTGCTCGGGGTCCATCGCTCGCCCCGTTGTGCTTCTATCGCCATACTAAAAAGCGCCCAGGATCTTTCGCAGTCTCGTCTGAAGTGATTCCGGTTTCCGGATTGATAATCCATCGATGCGCACGCGGTCCTCGACCTTGCGCACTGGTGCAAAAGGTTATGAGTCATAATCCTTTGGTAAGTTCAATTATAGCTGTTGGCAGCAGGTAATCATATCTATCGTTGACAATATGGAGATGCACACCATGGATTGGGATCACGACAACAGGATGCACGAATGCGTCAAGGCCAGGCACTGTTGACGCAAGAAGCCCGTTTCATCCTGAATGCACAGGATCCTGCAATGGTCATCATTCTTCCATTCTAATCTTTTACGAGCTCTCCGCAGTAACTACGGTCTTCGTTTCGGTAACTATTGGCCAAGGAGTGGCGTGCACTCGCAACTGCTGCTCCATGACGCAGGAGATATATCTAAAGGGGCGCAGGAGGTCGGAGCCAATTTTCCACGATCTCCTTATCTTGATGATTGATCCCAACCCATCGAGGCCGAAATTGACCCGTTCATTCTGCCTTACTCCGGAGTAATCCATCCTGTTCTGCTCGCGGACCGATCATCGAACATGCTCACCCTCCATGGTCAAGTTCAGCCTTGTTTTGGGTTCGACTGGTGCGTGACTAGAGCCTCGACAACTGGTAGTTCGCCTCATCATCCAAGATACCCTTTAGGCACCTCATTGATCACAAAGAAGCGATAGCAGCTTGGGTCACAGGGCCTTGATATGAAACCACAATGACGGCAAGGGCTGACGGCGCAGATACATTTAGAGGCGCTCCCAATGGCACTCTGCAGCGGGCATATTACCTCAAAAACCACAAATCCTAGTTGAACCTTATTCTAGGGTTGCAACAACGCGGGGAGATATCACGGTACGTCATGTTAATCAGTTCATAGGCAGATAACCCATGTACATCACATAAGAGTGCCGAGATAGAGCACCAATGGTGAGTATCCACGTCGAGATGGGGAACTTGGAGAAGCCTTTCTTTTCCAATAACCGGGCGGCGGTGAGAGAACACACTGCATCACGTGCATCGCATGGGCCGGTCACCGCACCGTCGAGGAACGGCGCAAGCGATAGACAAAACCTTCAGCAGATCAGATATGAAAGACCTCGTCAGCCTCAGATACCAGTATCAACAGGTCTCTATATGATATGATTTTCTCAGGATTTAGGCGACCAAGAACAATTGGTTTGGAAGGCTGAGCAAGAGATAGTAAATCCTCAAACTCGGGCTTGAAATCATCGGCGAACCGACCGAAGTACGGGACCTAAATAAATACGAGTGGATCTTCAGGTCACGTGTCTGATGTTGGACGCGATCTGTCGATCTCTGAGAATAAACAGCGCTAACTAAGACGAGTAATTGATTTAGTGACCTATCAACGAAGCAAAACATATCGAGAGGCAAGTTGCCTAGAAATTGGATCCCCTCTAATGTACGCTGCAAAGCAACTTCTGCTGCCCTACGCCTTACATTCCAACGATCCATCTGCGAAAAAGCGCATTCCCCACATGCTCTCCGATGTATCTGGGGTAGGATTTCCTTTCTTGGACATCAAACTATCTGATATCCGGTGTTGTGGATGATCTTCTCAACGGTATGAAACAGGTGTTATGACATGAGAGACGCTCTACATGCTAGATTTATTTCTATGATTGTTCAAATTTTCAGATAGATCTCGATGAGATGCCTGCGAAGAAGAAAAGATTCTGTTCATATAATACGCTAGCTGATGCCGATTTATAACAATCTTAATAGTACGGAGTGTTTTTAGAACGGAATGTAGCTGGTTTTATTTCCTGGTGAAGTGAACCTCTCTTTTTACCGTACATGTAGCAGGATATATTAGTGGTTTTTGTCGTCACCATAATGTAGATATATATATCTCCCGCTCATCCCAGAGCTTTATAGAGTGATGCTAATTTACACACTTAGCTGTAAAGGGATATAGGTACGGAGTTCTTGATTACTCTAGAAAGAAGAGATGATCGACGACGTGCATTGACCCTCGTTATACAGGGATCTCCCCGTCATATTGACGGCTGCTATTAGTTTAGACTAGTTTATTTTTCATGGCATACTCTCACTTTAATAAATACCACTCTATCACCTAATTCTCATGTCATTTAGGCCACGATCTCTCCATCAGACCAACCTCAGCGGCCGCGCCAGAACACTCAACCCTCCCAAAAAGGCCGTAATGCCCGTAAAGACGATCAAAATGCCATAACCACTCCCATACGCACCACCGGCAGCATCCTGCCACGGTGAACCGTGCAGAAGCTTCTCACTCAATGGCCCACTGACCACATTCCCGATCCCTCTCCCCGCAGCCAGGAAAGCAAATACGATCGCTGGCTCCGTCAGATTATTCGTCTTCTGGACCTCCTTCATGATCGCAGGCCAGGTCGAGGAGAATGATCCGGCGAAGATTCCGTATGCGATGCAGAATATGAATAATGGCGCGAGAGTCAGTGAGAAGCCCCAGATGAGGAAGACGGCGATCGTGCTCCCGACGGTCGAGACGAGGATGCATGTCGTGGCGTGGTAGCGATCGACGAGTGTCCCCATTAGGATGCAGCCGAAGACAGACGCGAGGTTCACTAGGATGACGGTCAATGAGGCAACGAGGTTGCTTACCCCCATCGTGCGACGGGCGTAGGTGGGTAGATAGATCGTTGGGAGGAAGTAGCCTAGTGCTTCGAGGATGTTGCCTAGTTGGAAGATGAGGAACGTGCGATTCGCGAGGAAGTGGATATCGAAGGGACGCATGCTGGCGGTTTGGGCGATGGGGAGGCGTGGTTTGAAGAAGTAGAGGAGAGGAACGGTGCTCACGAAGAGTATGATTGCCCATGCGCGGAGTGTGGTGCGGAAGCCGTGGGCGTTGAGGAGCCATTGCAGGAAGATGGGGAGGACGACTCCTGATACGCCTGTTCCGGCCTGTGGATGGATTCAAGTTAGTATGTTTGACTCTCTTTATTTGATGTATTAAGGGATAATTGGTAAGATGAATGTACCCATTGGATCCCATATGCGAGGCCCCTCCTATTGACAAACCACTCCTCTATAAAGAGTATCGTTGGCGAATATGCCAAACTAGCTCCAATGGCATACGCGATTCCCTGCGAGACCAACAGATGTGTGGTGCTTGTCGCGAAAGAACTCAATGCGAGGGCCGTACACATGATTAGGAACCCCACAGGCGTCGCCCAGAGCTTTAGTCGAGGGACGGCAAGAAGGAGCGCGAAAATGAATGGTGAGAGGATATATATAATTCCCTGAAGATGTATGTGAGAAATGGAGAGCTATAGATGGTTATTATGGGAAATTGGGGGAGTGGACGAACCATAGCACATGTCCCGATAGCAGCGATGTTTCCAGAGTTCTGAAACGGTTCATGCGTGCTGTAGTATTCTTGGAAGATACCGAATGCGAATGTGAATCCTGTAGGTCTAGTTAGTAATCAATCGCCTTTGGTGTTCGAAATGGGGCACATAAAATAGAAGATATAAGACATATAAATCCAAGCAACGGTAGTAGCTGCAAAACAGAAAAAAGTCAACGCCAAAGAGAACTGTTCATAACATACCCCATATTAAAGCTTCAATCATGAAGCAAGCTGCAAGGAATAACCAGGCATCTTTCCCACCATCGGCTCGAGGAAGTTGCCGTTGTTGCAGGGTGGCATGGTCATTCTGTTGGAAATGGGTATCATCCAGAGTGTGGCTGTGGTCATCGGATCTGATCTCATCAACGTCTTCGTGCGCATTCTGTTGGCCCTGTCGACGAGGTAACGTTTCTGTTGATGTTCCATCCTCAGCATACTCGTAGGAGGTGGCAGTTGCCGCGGCGGTGAAACGATTTTCGCGGAGTTCGAAATCCATTTCCGTCTCCCGCAACTCGTTAAATTTTTTCTACTGTCATATGAGGTGGAAGTCAATATGCCCTGATGGAATTCTCAAATTAGAACGAGGGAGGATAATGGCATGAGGATACGTTCGACGTTGTAAGCTTGAGTCAAGGTACAAAACTGTGTGCGGGGATGCTCCACTGACTTAACTCGATCTGGCTGCTATGGCTGATGGAAATTTGGTTACTCCATCATACTAGGGAAAATGATATAAAATGCTTATTGGATAATGTTACAATGTTCTTGTTGCATTTTAACTTAGAGATGTTTTGGTGTCAGCGACCTGACTCATCTCACTGAAATCTATCTAAGAATATCCTTACGTGTGCTACAAAATTTTATGGCGCGTATCCAATGCTTCGTTCTAGTGACGCGATACATGTCACCGTCGAATGCGCAACCGGATGTTATATCCAAAGGCTGTAATATCCGTGAATGTGGCCAAAGGCGTTGTCTCTTACTCCTTGAGCTGCTTCTTGGGAGCGAAGACGGAGTCAGCAGCCCAGGAAGCAGGCCAGGCAAAGAGCTGAGCGGGATCTGTATTCACATCATCAGTGGTAATATAGTCCACAAGTCCGATGAAGGTGTATGCGCCGATTCCAGTGAAGATATGCCACCTGTGGTTAGATTTAGTCACGGGCGCGAAATAAGTTCATCGTAAAGGTTTGCAGGGAGACTATACCATCCATGGAACTCAAAAAGGAAAGCTAGGGGCAGTCCAACAATATCTTTCATCATGATCAAGCTGTCACAGATGTAGCGATCGAGCAGCCAGATGAAGTAACCGAAGGCAGCGGAGACTGCATTTGCATTATCAGAACAGCTCTCACGAATAGCACCCTTAGAGGTATCGTAGGAAAGTATAATATTAGCACACTTACGGAAACCGAACCGAGCCATGCCCTGGACCTTCCCTCGGTATACGGGGTTCTGAACTTGCTCAGATATCAGATGGCTCGTCCGGTAAGCAATGACACAGACCGAGATAAAAAAGCTGACGCCATGGAGCAAGAACTCATCCATTGTCGCATGGATAATAAATCCTATGATCCAGGCTACTGTAATAACTGCACCGACTCGGTTTGTGTACTCCTCACTCTTGCCGAAAGTCAGGACTCGGTGCAAGATAGGCGCGGTCGTCAAATGCATGGACAATTCGTCCGCTGATCATGGCTATTAGGACTGCCATGTATGTTCAACAGGAATAAGTACGATGAGAGCATCACTTACACATCTGAGTATGATATTTCAAGCTCAAATGGTAGGCTGCGGAGCAGATACCAACTCCGATCAGTCCGGCATAAGCGATAGAGCGCAGGCCAGCTTTAGGCCTGCCGGAAACTTTTCGCAAGCCATAGATACCATAGACAACTAGAATTGATTCCCTTCAGTACCAAGGAATGCTGTGAGTTTTCGACCATTGGAACTTACTGTAAATGAGACTTGACAGCGTGTTAATGAACTCTGCAATGAATCTAGTAATAGCATAGTCCTATCGAATTCCATGCACGTCAGATGATTGATTCTGATAGAATCTCGAGCCAAGAAAAAATTCACCTCTTCACAAAAGCTGTTAGACACCTGTTAGCACTTTTTTCTGCAAAATCATCTGCCCGGAAGAAGGGGTCGCAGTTCTTTAGCTATGCGTCTTACTTTAGATAGGAGGTTGGCGGTCCCCAGAAGGGGGTAACAGCTGGAATTCCCATATTTTACAAATAACGAGCGTGGAGATTCAACAGTCGGAATTCAATTGCGACGTATAAACCCTGATTTGATGCTAGAGAAATGGAAAGAATCAAGGGGACAGAACAACTACGCTTGTTGCTCACAGGTGGACCGGAGTTTCCGGAGTGAGAGTGGGTACGCTGCACCAATCATGTTTGCACGTGTTAACCTCGGTTTAAGAGTTGCAAGAGCCTGGAAATACATGGCATGTCGCTGTTCCAATTTTATCTTCGTTTCATCTGTGTGAAAAAGGGATGGAATGATTAAAATTGAAAGTTATCTTGCTTGCTGCAAGTAGAATTCACTAGATCAATCACCATCCAATCACGAACTAAGAAAGGCACAAGCCGCAAGCGAATCTTAGGACGCTAGGTGCTTAGGTGCCTCTCAAGGTATTACTAACTGTAATAATTGATCCGGTAAAGTAATTGGAAAGGAGCCATCGGGTGCAATCTCTTGGTGTTCCTGCTGCTGACACCTAGACCAGGAGTGTTCCACAATGGCCATATGCGCGTACATTATCTTGGTGTAGCTTGGTGTGCTCAGATATATTTTTGGAACATTCAAATTTCTCCATACAAGATTCGTCATTGTCAATGCTCTGATCCAGTGACTGACCCTTTCAACAAAATTCATTTTACGAGCAGCTCCACACGAAGTGTCTGCATGTCTCGCATCTTCTCCTTCTCTTTCTCGTCAGCACCGCGAATGGCTCTCAGGAAAGGGTCTGTCTCTAAGATAGTATCTGGGTCGTGTTTGTACAAACGACGGATGTGCGCCGGAGACATTGGATCGATGACTTCGAGGAAGATATCTCGGAGCTGCTAAGATGCTTTATTGAGGGAACTATCTAGGGAGCTCAAGCTGGCTATCTAACTACCCGTGGTGCCGCTGACTAAGCTCTGATCCGGAGGTGTAGGAGACTACTACTGGACCCTCTAGGGGCCCGAGAAGATATTATGTTTAACTTCAGCGTATTTGTCGAGTATACTGTCCGGCACTTTGACGTGAATAGTCGCGATAAGAGCATCACCCAAGGCTCCTGCATCGAGAAGACCTTCCGTAAGTCCCAAACCGTATTGTAGAGGCCTGGGACCTGAAAAGACTCTGCTGCATTTCATGGGTAATCTTTCTCTGAGCTCTTCCTCCAAAAGCCCTCCTATCCCTCTATGGATACTCTCCAGAGCCCCTGTTCATTTAACTTTGCGATTACCGCATAGTTGTCTTTGTGGCTGTGAAATAGTCAGTATATTAACAAAGACTCTCCAGCTCTAAAGAACTCGGGCATGTAACTCACACGATCGTATTCCCCGGCGCATATCCATACTTATCAAAGGGATACACAACATTGGTAGCAATAATCTGCTGTGGTCACGTAAATCTCTCCAAAGTTCCGGAACATTCATCAGGTGCCTAACGGAGTTCCCACCACCATCCGTTTCGACGAGGTAAGAGGCTATTAGTCTCTTGATCCCATCCGGTATCTCTATAATAGCTGTTACCCTGTTTTCATCGTGGTCAATACCAACGACATAATACTCAAAGAGTACTTCATCCACCTCGCGTTCTTCAAATGCTTCAGAATAACTTCTGTAAGCTCATGCTATCCCAGCACTGGAACTTTGATGGTTCTTCTGGAGTAGGCTCGCACTCTAATTCCAGAATCACTTCCCCTGTCCGTTATTTGAAGACGAGTTTCCTACCAGTCGTTCCTATTGCACAACACGCTTCTAGGAAGATGCTCCAATACGGTGGTTTGGATTCCTTCCTTCACGAGTCGTAGTCCGACAAGAAGGCTGACGGGGCCTGCGCGGACTTTGGAAGTTGTTATTATGGAGACTGATACGTCAGCCTCGTGATTAGAGAACATACAACGATGACCGATAGCTTGGATCCATAGTCTTCTTCTACTACTTCAGTAAGCGGTGATCAGCTGTTGAAGATTACTTCTTACTCAGAGTTCTAAGTGCGTAAGATCAAATCGAACAGAAAGATCGATCTTGACTTCTTCCATTGTCACGCGGGGTCCTAGAGACTCCACTCTGTCGAGCGATCCTTGATAACCGTAGCATCACCAAAGAATTAGAGCCATTCTCGACAAATGGTTCCCTAGGAAGACTCGTGACCTACATAGAGAGAGTAGCAGTTCCTCCATGTGGGGCACGAAGACCCCTCGTGATATAGATACCTTTTCAGCTCCTTTGTCCTGTACTAAGACGAATAGGTAGAAAAGATCAACCAATGACCATGCTGAGAATATTGCTAGGGTGAAATGAGACTATATTTAGTTCGTACTTTTGAAAGGTTAGTAGAAATGTTTCCCCACTTGAGGGACCCCGCACTCGCTCGAATCGCTATCTCGATCTGTGCGAAAGTGGAGGAATACTATAAATTGATGGACAAAAAAAAAAGACCGACCTAGAATGTGGGGGTATCTGCATATTGAGTGGCTGGGCTCTCGTAATTAGTATCGACACCGCCTCATTTTGTGGGCTGGATCCCCAGATCAATCGTCAAAGGAAATTTGGCGTCTATTCCCATAAGCGAGTGGCACTAACTCAAGTACCAACTTAGGACCCTCAAGTTTATTGATCCCCGTGGACTCTGAAAGATCTTTGGTCAGTTTCTTTTATTCCTGCTGACGCGGTTGGAGTGATGGTTATATCATTCGCTCTGCATCAATCTAGAGATGTGGCGATGCCCACAGGGTCTGCTGCAAGAGATCGAGGTTCGACCCATAGAGACCAGCCCGACACGGAAATATCTGCGCGTCTCGATCTCTTAGCGTCGTTTTCAGCTGATATACGGCAAAATTTTCTTGTCTAATGCGACTATATGACTGCTTGAGTCCATACAGGGACACCATCTATCACTCCCAGGCAGGTTGTTTACCTAGTGTAAGTTCGATCACCGATGTCTCCCATCCCTTATGCATGCTCGAGCAGACTGGATTAACTCGATAAAAATATGGCTACATGTGATATGCGATCTCTTGCATGAACGACATTTCGCCGCTGTGCCGCGTGTCCCTTACTGGCAATGTCATGCATTGTGTGTGGTGACGTGGTCCCGCATTATTGCAAGCGAATACTTCGCCACAAACAAGAACCTACATCACCAAGATCTAGATTTTCGGATATATGGAGGCTGAGCTGCGAGATTTTCGACGAACCGTTGCGCTGGGTAATGGTCCAAGTCATTGGATGAGGCTAGACTGTTCAGCCACGGTCGTTTGGTCCTATGAGAAGCCTATAGGCTAATGCAAGATTCACATTGGCACCTCGCCTAGGGCAACTGGTAATATCTCCGTGGCCCAGCGAGGAGGCTACTCTTTCAAGGATCCCTTTGCTGCGCCAGTTTTGTAACCGCTTCTCGTCCAATGAGGCTGAATGTCCTTGGGTTCCGGCAGAACAGAAGTGGAGAGTAAAAGCGACTGGAGGCCACCTCAGGCTAGGGTTCAGATATACCTCATAGATCAATTAGGAAGTCTTTTGATTAAAACAATATCAATGCCAAGGGAAAAGAAGGGCCAGAAGAATGCAAAAAAGGCCGTGAATCTCGTGACCATGCTGTACAGGGGGGAATGGACCTTTCCAAAGGACAAAATAGATGCATAACTCTCCACAATGTTGGTCATGCCGACAGCACCTCTAAATCGACGCCAAAAATTGTATGTTGAGTAAGAGAAGTATCACGGCAAAAGAATAAGGCACTGGCTCAAATGGTGGTAGCAAATATGAAAGAAATGAGTTGATAATGATGGAAGAAAGGAAAAAACGCCAAAACTACCCTTTTCTCTATCGACCAAAGCACTGCCAGACACGAACACCCTAGAAGATTTCCAGATCTTCAAACTCCACCACCAGTCGATCGGAATCGCTATCTGTCGTTGAGGTGGCCACTCGAGAACCGTTCATTGTCTCCCACATTGTGTCGCCTCTCGATACACTTGTCGGTCGACTGGCGTAGACACCGACATGGACGAATTTATCCTCCACTCCATAGAAGAACCAGGTCACTTCCCTTAGCTTCTTCCACGTGTTGCCGACAGCGCCTGGAGATAGCGCGTAAGGTGAAACCGAAGGGATCTGATACCAGATCCAAAGCGAATGGCCTATCCTCTCCAGTTTGATGCGCAACGATGTGATGTTAGTCGGAAGGTTTGGCAGCGCAAGCGGTGACAGACACCAGTCCGCTCCGTCGGCGGTTGCGCTTACTGAAGACGCGTTAACGGTGCCGGAACAGAATTCCATGCCTGCTTTGACCCATTTACACGATCGAGAGCTCTGGTTCCAGCTGGGTCGTCCGGAGCGCACCCCGGAAGACGATTGAGTATCTGATGGCAATGACTCCCCAGGTGCCGCGCCTGCAAAGATGACCAGGCCACCTTGATCCCATTCCATTTCCCAGTCAGCGCTGACCGTGACTTCCGCGACCACGAATGGGTGCCGCAAAGAAGTGTACACGATCGGAGCCGTCGAAGTGTCGCCATTTGGCGGTTTCCTCCAGAGGTCCGTGTTTGGACCAGCAGGGAGAGTGAAATATTCCATACATTGGGGCAGAGAAAATGTCGAGGGCAGATTCAACGCCGTGAAAGATGATCGATCTGGCGGCATATTGGATGCAAATCTCTTTGTGTCTCTGGCAATTCTAGTGCTTGATATTCCCACGATACGTCTTGGCTGCCATGCACTCGGGATATGATGGCCGTTTAGCCAGTTCGCGGGATCTCACGCGTCTAAGACACTAACCCTGCTAGACAGGCAAAGGTGAGATGGCTTGCAGGCGGCACTGCGCCCAAGTCAGCACAAAAATGTCACGCCGACTGTGTTGGGCTCGCAGAGAGCGTAAGCCCTACGACCCCGTGATAAAGGTTTCGACCTCTGGTGTTGCCCGTTGTAAAATGAGGCTGGCAATGGACGAACCAAAGGAGGCGCGAAGTGTTTCGACACGAGAGCTCGGACGCCAAACGGTCAGGCCGGGGTCATCTGAATTCGAGACTAATTCTCGGGAAATATGGTATATTTCGAACTCTATATCAATTAATACACTGCCAGACCCGCGGCTGTCGAACGCGGAAGAAAGCAAAAACAGGCCGCCGTGGCGCAGTTCAGGGACGCCGAATGCGGTTGACCAAAAGCCGAAAGAGGCAACGAGGGCGAGGGCAAAAAAGGGGGCCGGGAGGAAGATGAGATGAGATCTCACGGAAGGACATCAACTATGGGCAACACCGCTTTGATTTTTTTCACTCCCAAGGCCGTACCGTGCGTTCTGATAGCCTGTCTTTATAGAAAGGCATTAGTGCCCTGGATCCCCTTAGATGGGGCGGCCAGGGACAGTTACTGGCACGCCATACTCATTTGTCTCGACTTTACACCGTTCTTTTGCCTCCATGTCTATGCTGAATCAGGAAGACGAGCTGCTCACAGGTCAACGAGTGGCGCGCGCATATCTGATGTCAGTCCGGAGAGTAGCGTCCATTAAAGCACAGGACAAAGACAAAGTTTCCCGGGAAAGCGACATCGCGCTTGGCAAAGTTTGACAGGAGCCAGCTGAAATATGCAGGATTCGGCTCTCTGGTGGTGTGTATTGGTTGCCAGTAGTAACTTAATACTCGTCTCTAGTCTAAGACCACAGAAGCGATCAGATCGCTTAAGTCTCTTGATCCATGGGTTCGCCACGGGCCCTTCGGCGCGACCCGTGAACCCGCAGGTGGCGACCAAGGGCCATCTTCTACATGGCATCCAACGATTGCGGTCGCTTCTTCGATGCTTTAATTCAAAAAGAAGACAGCGTATTGCTTGGTTGCTGCGGCGCAGAGGTGCAGCTACCACAGCTGGTTTAGCCTTCGGATTCTGTTCTTTGCCGCCATGAAACACTGTCCGACGTATCTTCCCAGCCAGTGGTTCCTAATGCAATCGTGACTACTGTATCTTGCCGGGTCTGTCTCCATTACGGGGCCCTTCTGCTGAGATCTGTTGGTTTGTTGCATTGTGTGGCTGTGAGATCGGGCTAGGGAAAGATTCGTCATCCTTGTCTACCCTTTCATTCGCAGTTCCTCTCTTTGCTAAGTTCGACAGTCCTTCTAGAGGCACGGGCGGCGCTCTCGTTGGGTTCGAGATCAATGGTTTTTTCTCATCACAACGCCAGCTCGAACGGCGTAAGCCGCGATGCTCAGCCGCTCACGTTCTGTAAGTTGGCTGTCGCATCCGGGATCGGTACCTGATCGCCATGCGCGATCGAAATATTTGTTGGTGCTTTTGGTATTGTTCTGTGATAGGCCAGGTCGGTCAAGTTGCAGAAGCGTCGGAGTTTCCGGGATCCATTGGTCGCATTCTGTTCGCATACCCCGAACACCTGCAGGACCAACTAGTAGCAAGCATTCTATAAGATACTGTTGGTAGTATTTTTTCGCCCACCTGAGGATCCCCCGGTCAATGACGCTAGGCCGGACCTCTGGTGTCGACCACAGCGACAAAGGACACAGTCGCATTCTATGAAATCATAACACTGCAGTTCATGTTTGACCGCTCTTCGGAGTTTCTTGGTCCTTTGGTCCTCATTCGTCGACGTTCAGCGCAGGAGAAAAGAAGCTTAAGTTTACCTGTCAGGTCGGCGCCGGCTGCGTACCCCTGTCGACTCTTAGTTGCTTTCACTGGAGACTGGTTCTTTTCGCCCCGTCGGCCACTCCGGCATGGTCTAGTTTGCAACTCAATTCATGTGATACCTGGTTTTCCTGAGCAGACAGACATAGACCTCCACCAGAAACGACAGACTGACCTCTGGGCTCCTCGACGTTATCTCATATTCCTAACAAGCAAGGAGAATAATATATGAGCAAGAGTAGGTGACTGGTTGTCGAGGAGATGCGAGGTGTAATTTGACAGTTGCATATCAATTAATATGCACATCTTCCAGCCCCAAATCACTCTATGGAACTTCACATTCTAAGTCGCCAAACAGAATAAAATTGTTACAACAGTTGACGACAGCCTCTTGTCATTGTTCTAACACCCAATTGGTATCACTTAATCGACAATATTATCCAGGAATCGTATTAGCCACGGGATGTTTTTGATCTGGGTATAGAGCTCAACCTATTCTAATTGGTAAGCACGAACCGGCCAGGGCAGGGTGGCGAACTTGATGTCAGCCGTAATGCATGGATGTATCTCACAGGGATGCAAGTATTTCCATCTTTTCTTATCGAATAATATTGATGACGTGTTAGTTATTCTGTCCAACATAGCATAATCGGAACCATCAATTAGCACTGGTGGTTAAGAGATAAGGGCGAAAGGAAACTCAGAAGCCTTTAGGGCAATACATATATGAGAATAACCGTTGGTTTGCATAGACCAGCAGCTGGCTGCCTGGGTAGCCAGGTAATCCTGCGTTTTGCTGCCGACGTCGAACATTCTCTGGAGCTTCCGTCTGGATCTTCCCGACAGTGTGTTTCAGTCGTCTCGCAGGGATCATATCGTCAAAGGCAATGCACAGGTTACAAGACATGCTGGCAGGCTGCTACCTCATTATGGCCTGCTCGATGGTCAGCCAGAAGACACTGTTTTAGTCTCGGCGCAGGATATCACCGTCGGTTTGGATAAGAAGACCCGTTGGGACCATGGGAACCAATGAACTCACCACCATTTGCTAACTAAAGACTTCTTTTCTCATCATTTGGTGGATGTCCTTGCAGAGTGCACCTTATTATGTAGATGGTTCAGTCTGTTGCTATATCAGTCAACGCCCATGTTGATCTAGGCTTCCGTTCACTTGCTGCTTGCAAGAGACCATGAGGGAGGGTCCGTACTCGTGGGTCTCCCTGTCTCATCTTGTTCTATGAAGCAACACCAAAGCTGAGAAGTCTGATCTTATAACTTTAACTAAAGCCATGGATGTCAAGCAGAGCTAGGGCCCGGGAGCACTATGGAGCATGTCTCAGGCGACATATCTGACATCTGCGCGTGTTAATTGATCTCTAGAAAGAGAAAGCACAATCGCGGTCACGAGGCCACGCGAGATGTCATAACGTCTTCGACCACGAGTCTCTCAGGATGTTTCATTCACCTTTCTCCATCCTTTCGTACCGTATTCTCTTCCTATTTTCTCCAAAGAATGTCGTTAATGTATGCCAAGTGACCCGGTCTGACTAGCCATATCAGCACATGCCATTTCTATATCACTGTATCGATATAATCCAGATTTGGCTATGTCGCGGGCCCTCAAGCGGTCCCGCAGCGAAGAGATACCCACGGTAACCTAATGACTGATGCCTACTACTCCTTTACCCCCCAGTAATCTTGTTAGTACGTAGGTATGGTCCACATATGGAGGTGAGGTGACCGCCCGCTATTCCAGGGAACCCCTAGAATCTTGAAGTTGTTCAGACCTATCTATATCATGCTTCTGCATAATTATTTGGCAGAATATTATTAATATCCCGCGATCCGCTTCACCCTGCCAACAAGATTACCAGGGTGAAACCAGTACATCTAGGATCTATCAATAACGTTGATCAATAGGTTGAATGGCATGGCTGCTATAAGAACAAGATCATTGCTCCAATGGATCCATCAATATCAGATAATCGAGAGATGATTCAGGCTTTATTCAGGCGTTACGCGCCGAAGACACCGTGGTTTTCAACCCTGCAATGCACCATTTCTGCAATCCTTGAGGCCTCGCCCACTTTGACGAAGTTAGAGGCGGTTTTGAGAGGATATGATGAACTCCGGGAACGAACACAATGTGCTGAGGAAAGAAGACACGAATTTGAACGAAATTCCGAGGAACGAACGCGCAAGCTTGAACGACTTGTTGTGGCATCGGAAAGACGCTCAGACATACTGGCTATAAGACATATTGTGCTAGATTACGAAGGAGGGATCACTACTCCGATGGATACACGACACACGATACACGTCGCAACCGCAATGCCATAGCACATGGGAAAATGTGGAAGCAGATATTGACATTATCTCTATTATCAGGGCATCTGATCCCAATCGTGCAATAAAATGGGAGGAGCCTTTGAGAAATTATACGGTCTCAAATTCTCTCGGTTTTACAAGCAAACTCTAAGAGCTCCGATTTCCCCCGTCCAAACTGCCAACATGGCAGCTACAATGAGAACTATGATACCATGGAAGGAAATGCTAAAATGCAATTGTTATCTCAATCTATGTAATGACCTTCTTATACAGTGGGAATCGTCAATTCATGAGGGCAATGAAGCTAGCGTCCAGGTCGATGCGGCAATCTATGATCGCATAGAAACATGGTACAAGTCTATTTCAGCCACCTATTATAAGTAAAAGCAATTATATTTGCTTTACTGGGTCTTCTTTTCATGTTTGTAGTCAATACTCCGTAGTATTATGCGGGGCAGTTTTCATTTGAAAAGGAGAATGCGAGAGCAGCAATCAAATGTACAGACTCATCAATCTTCGATAAATATTTCTATTACGACCGTGCTGAGGCCCAGACATGTCATTCTCTATTCGAGAGCCAAATCATCTATATACTTTTAAGAAATAGTACGGCGATCACCTCATAGATACAGGAAGCAATCATATCAGCATTCATTGCCAACATCTACGCGAAATTCAAGACATGCCCTGATATTACCCCGAGAAAGAATTATCATACCTCTTCCTTGCCAGTACCATCGAACAGTCTTGGAAACATCCGAGATAGATAGCTATAACACAGGGATCAGGAGCAGCCACGCATCTCTATTATCTCCTGGTAGAGCTAAGTACAGAAGAACTTGATCTCAATCATCTAATATTTGACTGCAAATTTGTATATTCACATTATTAGAAATATCTTTAAGTATGTTCCTGTTATTCCTTTTATTATTAGCAGTAGAATATTTCAGGTACAAGTAGCGAGACTGTCTGCAAGAGGATGAACCCAACAGATCCTTTTGTTGCCTAAGGCAACTTTTCCAGCTTAGCGGCT
Organism: Paecilomyces niveus; assembly: GCA_003116535.1. Lineage (NCBI taxonomy): Eukaryota > Fungi > Ascomycota > Eurotiomycetes > Eurotiales > Thermoascaceae > Paecilomyces > Paecilomyces niveus. Next base: position 80,249 of record QEIL01000078.1, read on the forward strand.
CCACATCCCATTTGATAGAAAGTCTTGGCATTCCGAGTCAGCCATACAGGTGGCGGTGCTTCGATGACGATAGCCGCTATTACTTCAGATCCCATCAACCTGCCAGTGTATTGCTATCATTTACTTCCCGCAGCATCCTATCCCGATACCCAATATCCAAAGCCTCTTACAGGTTCTCCAGCCTCACCATCCCATTCTCTTGCACGTGAATCCATACGAAGTCATCTTTGCATATCATCTACCACATCAAACTCGTGCGCCACCAGCGAAACAACATCGGCTGAAGTTCCGCACACCCATCATGGTTTGTGGTAAATGCCAGAAGAAGCTCAAGAAGACCGAGCTCGCTACACCGGGCGTGAAGCGGAAGAATGATATATACTATGGCTCTCCGTCTAGTACGTTAGGTGGTGGCGGAGATGCCAAGTCTAAACCAACGTTAGGGAATACGGGGATCAGTAAGGTGAGTTGATTTGCACTTATGGATTGTTATTCTTTATGGCTTTTATGGCTTTTATGGCTTTTGATGTTTTATATTAAATTTTCTTTCATTTATGACGTTATGGATCTTGTTTTTAATGAGGGCAAGGACTCGATACTTTAATCATCTCCATTTGACTTCGTCTAAACATCATCTATATTCATATTCTACAGATCCATCCATCCCCTTCCCCAGAAATTCCAACATAACCCGAAAACACCAAACTAACCAACACCCAACAGAACAAGCTCCTGAGCGCAAAGGCAAAGAATCCCTATGCCGCATACGCTTCTTCATGCGAGCAATGCAAGACCAAGACCGAACAGGGCCGGAAGTACTGTCAGACATGTGCGTATAAGAAGAACGGTACGTGCATAATCTTTTCTATCCTCCTATCTCATTAGATCGATCGCTTATTATCTGGGTTTACTTCTATTATGAGTGCACATTCCTAATAATCGATGCAGCATGTCCGATGTGTGGAAAGAGTCTGAGCTCAACGAGCTCGAAAACTCAGCCAGTTGTGCAGGGCCAGAAGTTCAATTTGAAGTAGGATGGGTGGGGGTGTCTTGTTATTTGTTTATGGAGAGATTTTTGTTTTTATTTTCTGATCGTCGTGGCTGAGATGATATCATGATTAGGAGTTTGGGAGGTCTTTTTGATATTGAACTGCTCAGTGTCTTGGAATGATTGGAATGGAGAAACCTGAAAGCCATTTTCTGAACTGATAATAGTGTATCTAGTTATACATCTCAAAGTATATGCTGTTCTGTGAAAACCCCCCATTTACGTTACAGACGGACAAAAGCAAGACGCCAACTGGCCCTCCTGACACGGGGGACAGTAAGAAAGACACCATCGAACGGATATACACTCGTAGTTGCCTTCATCTCAGGGGATCCACCATCGTACAAGTCTCCTCTCGTAACACTTTCGCTCGTCTTTTACCTCTCCGCCAGCATGTTCCGGATGTTGCTGAAGTACTGGGGTAAGACCAGAGACTCAATCTCGTCCTTGGCCAGCCACTTAAAGTCCTTGAGGCCTTGAACGTTGGCCTTGAGATCGGCTTGGCCGGCCATGATGCGACCCTTCAAGAAGAAAGTCTTCTCGCCCAGGAGCTCGATTCCAGCCTTCTCATCAACTTTGGGCTTTCGGTTGTTGTAAACGTGATGGCCAATAGGGTGGTAGCCAACCATCCAGGTGTTCATGTTGACACCAGCAGACTGGGAGAGGGCTCGTTCAGCGGCCTGGAATAGTGGGGGCATGGTTAGCCAGTTGGCTGATAGCTATAGGTAGAATGGTAAAGATCATCCGGGAAAACTCACCACTCGGAGACTCTCACCCTGCTCCACGGGAGAGCTCGGGAACTTCCAGTATCCATCTTTGGTCTGAACAAGGAGATAAAGTGTCCTTTGCAGCGCACGGTTCAGACTCTTCTGATCATTCTTCTGGTCTGCCTCCGTCAATCGGGGGAATGGCCGGGGGACCTCCTCCTTCTTGGTTCCTTCCTGAGTGCCGCTGGTGGTGCTCTCCGCATCACGCACAAGCATCTCAACCTGATGTTCCGGCTCGGATTCGACAGCACCAACTAGTAGCTCGTCGTTCCATGCCTCCGGGGAGTACGCATTGTACTTGCCGATATCACGGGAAGGAGTCTGGCGTTCCCGGTATTTGCGCTTCCAGTCTTCGTCGGCCGGCGTACCTCGCTTGAAGTAGAAGTATCTGGTGAAGGGAAGAGCAAGACGCTCGTTTAATCGTTTCTGATAGAAGTAGTATGCATTTTCGAACGGCGTCAGGTCGCGGGTGATCTGCGGCGGACGAGAGAGCACCACTCCGGCATTAATGATATAGGTAGGTTTCACGACCGGATGAGTGGCCGCAGTATCCGGTTTCGACGAACTCGGGCTTGGAGGAGCAGGTTCAGATTGGCTCTCTGCAGCTGCTGCCGCAGCAGAAGCATAGTTGCGGCGGACAAGTGATTCTTGACAGCTTCTGCACACCGCGGAGTCGAAGACAGAAGGCCCTGCAGGAAAAAGGACATCAGCAGCCATACACCCTACACGATTGAGGACTGGGGAAGAATATACGCAGTAGCGTCGCTATGCGCCTGGCACCATTGGATCCTGCAGCCATCTCCCCGACAGTGCTGGATGTTGGGCGCTCGTTGGACTTCGGTATCTCCAAGAAAAGTTCACGGTTGTCCATCCGCCTGAGAGCGCTGCGAGTCTCCGAAAAACGCGCTAGACCCCAGGTTGGTTAGCCTCCGCGTGACCAGAACGGCCACTCAAAACGCCGCTCATCGCTCTGTTTTTCAATTTTTTTCTTCTCTACAGCACCCATCCTTATCATCACTGCGTTCTGTTACTCCACAACCAGTCGATCATTTAGTGGTGCTCAGAGAGAGATGCGGTCAATTTTCGCTAGCGGTACCTTATCAACCAAGGCGTACAGTTAGATAGACACTGCATACATAATCCTGACCACGCTGAGGCGGAAGAGTATTCTTTTCAAGACCTGGTTGATGATCATGTTATGATACAGGCTATTTTCTAGTATCACTACGTAGTCAAGAGATCCTAGTGTATTCTAATCGCAAGAGCCCATGGATAGCAGCTGTGTCAGAACCGGACGGCCATTTGCCAGTGCCGACCAACAAGAATTGGTCAGAAGGCTTATCTGTGACCATTTACCTTGCCTAAGATGCAGACTCGTTCTTCTGTTCCAAATACGCGGAGTTTATTCCCATAAACTTTCCAGAATGGCGCTCCGAAACGAGGGATGAGCTCCCCATTCTTGACCTTCTGCAATATTGTTTCCTCGTCCTCGAAGGCTAGGAGATGAGCCTCTCCTCCGGGACCAGCCAATGGGTTGGAGCTTGGCATATCGCTCTCGGGAAGATCCTCGGTCTCTTCAGCCAAGTCTGTCAGAAGATCAAATTTGGTTCGATGGGCAAAGGCTGATCGAATCCTGGTAACTTCGTCTGGTTTCTGCCAGTTGACCGGCTTCTGACTCGGACGGTCCTTGGCTTTCATAGAAGTCTTAGCTGCCATCTCGATCGAGCTGCTTCCCGATGTGCTCGACGCACAGGATGTTGAGCTATCGAGGATAGCTTCACTCGATTCAGATCTGAGAACCTGCTTTGGAACAAAGGGTTTGACCCGCGGGTCCATAGCTATACCTCCATTCCGTAACTGGGCAGACAATTTGATGAACACCTTGGCCGTCAGCAAGCTGTCATAGCCTGCTTCATGGTAAAGCTTTTGGCTGTCGTACTTGCTATGTAGGGGATCCACGACTGGTGATACTCCGTTAGCAGCAAGATCATTATACGTGGGTACACCTACTCACCGATACTTGGCTTCATCACATTCTTTAGGCTGTCATCGATTTCCGAAAGAGACGATGCAGGGTTAATCGAACCGCACTCGTGCGTGGCCATGTATTTTGTGTCAATAAGAACGGGAAAGAGACCATGCACCATTTCCTGAAATTCTTCCACGCGTTCAGGAAGGGGTCCAAAAAAGCATCTGCAGAAGTAGATAACGTCCGTGAAAAGATTGTGACCGACAAGGACCGGCCTGTTGGCTAGCAAACGAAGCTTAAGCCTCTCCGCAAACCCGTTCAACGAGTGCTTGCCCTCGACAGAAGCTGAATTCGCCATGATGCCCATGAAGTATCCAGAATCAAGTCTCGTTAGATCTCCTGCGACCAATGCCTCAGCGATCCACCTCATGCCGATTTGTTTTAATATGCGCTCCTCCATCCGTCTCACTCTTTCGTTTGCAACATCCCTCTCACGCGCTTCGTCGTAGGGGATAATCTGTACGAATGTAGGCTTCCCGATTGATCTCAGTTCTGGATATTCTGCTTCAATCAACCGATGGACAAGTCTCTTCTGGAACCTGTTGAGTGTTGTTGGGAAAGAATCCTGCCCTTTAACGGCACCTATGTGGCTGGGCGGCGGAATGTTAAGATAGCCTGCCCTTGTCTAATAATCTAAATAAGCTAGGTGAGCAGAGGCGCAGGATTGGAACTTACTTCACCAAGAGCGATCCAAGCTTCAATTCCTTGTCGTACAAGTTTCAGAAACTGTAAAGATTCGATATCTGTCTCCTTCACGTCGACAGCACCAGTTTCGCGGGGTCGATCTCTCCTTTCGTGAGCTTTGTTGATCGCCATCTTTTCTTCGTCACGAGACAGATAAGGAACACCTTCGGTGAAAGGAGCTTCCATGCGGAACTTATTTCCCACTAAGAACTCGACAGCTGGGAAAGTTAGCATCTATGTTGTCAGAGTAAAAAAGCACTAATGTGGATATACCACTACTCTGGTATGACCAGCTTCTGTCGATCTCCAGTCTCTGGTCAATGATCGGGCTCAGGTAGAAATTGTACGGTTTGAGAGTGTAGGTCCCTACTGTCCCCCTCAGCATTAGACAATATGTATGAAAGCAGTGTCCTTCCTAACCTCTCTTGGCATCTTCATGTGCGATCGTGAGACCGATCTGCAAGATCTGATATTTATCTGCTGCCTCTTTGGCTTCAGCATAGCGTTCCTGAAGAGTCTGTCTTCTGGCTCCAGGCATTCCAACTGGATTGGTAGCAATCCCAGAGAACTCAAGATCCAGCGATACAAAACAGCATGTTGCAATGCTATCTAAGATCCTCGGAAGGTGATAAAAGAATGACTGGGAAGTAACATCCATATCTGGTCCTGGGGGCTTTCCGCTTTGGCTGACCTGGGGTATGTAAAGTAGAGAGCAGCAGAATTATTGAATATGATCAGGGAATCATTAGCAGTTAACACCGTTATTGAATTGGAGCATCCTAGCATTCATCTCATTGTGTTTTCCATAGTCCCGTCACGAACATAAGTATGATGAATGGGCGGGATGTCCCTGTCCCACAATGCAATGTCTCAATAGGAAATCGATTACCTGACCAGCATAAAATAATGTAGCAGACATATAGAAATAGCGACTATGAAAAAAGTATGACTATGTTAGCAAGAACAGCATCTAGATCAACCCTGTGTTGCCGCTTGACAGGCGGGCTTCAGTAAGAGCTTTGGTTGGCGCTGGCGGCTTCTCCATCTCCATCCCGTGACATCAGCCTTCCCGCACCCCAGACTTGACGCGCGCAGCTGGGCCGAGGGTAAAATGAAGCCCAGCCGGGCAGATCGTGCGCTGTCAACTCCAACGGAGCTCTGCAGTCATTTACAACGCATCAAGTCTCAACTGGAGACCAAATTACTGTCCTGATTCAGTGTTTATCAGGGCCATTCCTGTGACGAGGTCCTCGGATCTCGATCTACTAACAATGGCTGACGATAGCTCGTACCTGTCGTCATCTCATTCGCAGCTACTCTCCACATCTTCTACCATCTCCACCTCGAAACTGTGTTCGCAAACATACAAGAAGGCGTCACAACTCTTCCTGACACGTCGATTACAAGAAGCTTTAACGACTCTCGAAGTAATTATCAGTGTGCCCGCCAAAGACGAACAGTTCACTAATGGCGATGATACTACGTCTTCTTTTGCGCCAATCGCGACCGCGTCAAGCAACCTGAGAATCAAGGTGTGGAATTTATACATCACACTTCTCAGCGCTATAGTGGACCTTGGACCGGAGGAGGGGAAGAGTACATTTGGACAGAAAGAATGGAAGGCTCTTGTCTCCAAAGTTCGAGATGGAGAGATCTGGGAGACCATAGTACAGACTGGCTACAGAGGACTAGAGGGCTCAGTGGATGCGGAAGTCGTATACAACTTGTCAGTCAAAGATGCACTTCGCGAGAATACCCAATCTAACTGTCGTGCCACAGGGCTACATTGCTATTGAATCATTCTCCGTCGCAGACTCTCAACCAACAACGACTTGAGACCTATCTGTCGTCCTACGGACAACCAAATCTGGACGTCGCAGCCCATATGGAAATGTCACCGACTGCGTCCCGACGACGCCGCGCGCGTGGTGCCAGCGGAACAGACACTCCAAAGGATTTGGAGGCCAGAGTCAGACTACTGGAGCTGTTCACACTCCATGTCCTTCCGAGAAATGAGGAATGGGACTATTCCAGGGAATTTATACAGTATAGTGAGGTGTTGGATGAAGAAAGAAAAGAGGCTTTCTTGCAAACTCTCGAGGGTCTCAAGGAAGAAAAAGAAAGAGGCAGTCAGCGCGCTGCAGAGCTACAACGAGAAAAGGAAGCAGAGCTCGAACGACAAATGCGAGAAGAAGAGCGAAGAAGGGCAGAAGAAGCGGCCGCAGCCCAGCGTCCGCAGCAAAACGGACACAAGCGAACCAGCAGCGAAGTTGACTACGGCATTGAAAGCCACCCGAACGGAACGTCGAAGAATCGTGGCGTCAAGCCAACGGAGAAACCTGCGAGCAGCAAGACGGCTGATGCTTCAGGCCGGACGACCTTCTCCCCACCCCCAGAGTCGTCAAAGAATGTTAAAAAGACGACTAAATCTCCATCCATGGTACGACAGGCGCACGCTTTGGCAAGTGCCCTTCGAAATATCCTGCTCAATCTGGCACGAAATGTGTCCGGAAACCCGATGGCTCTCCTACGCACTCTACTGTTCATACTGGGTATCATCATGGCACTCAGCAGGCAAGATGTCCGAGAACGCGTGAGGAGGATCATGAATACAAGCTGGCAAAAGGTTCGAGGCACTGTTGGTGCCGGCATGAAGGTCAGCTATATTTGATGAATACCAGTAATGCATGTTGCTGGTCCACACCGGGTCGACTCGTTAGCTTTGACATATGACTTAAAGGAAAAGCTTGAGGCTTCTGCTTGGGAAAATATCCTTCTCTCATATGCTTTTTGTATACTTACGCTTTCCACTATGTAGATAGATGTCCGGGAATACGGTCTGGCGGAGCCGGAATGACTAGAACTTGGTTTCGGCCGGCTTGGGTGTACGGTCTATTGGTGTTCCGCTAAGCGGAATTCGCACTTTCTTCATCACAACCCCGGATTTTCATGTTCTATGTTGTATCATTAAATCGTAGCCCTTTCGGTAGCTATATCTATACATGGCTCTGTTATCTTTCAATACTTGGACGATTTGACTAACCGCTGACCTCCTTCGATTCCAAAGGAGGCAGATCATGAGAACCCTCCATCTGTTCATGATGGCTCTCCAAATCATCCGCGCTCTCTAAATCTTGCTTCTTTTGCAATCTGTTGTGCCATCTACAGAACGCGTAGACCATAAAATGCGCCACGCAGACCTGTTCTGTCGTATAGAGCAGAACCGGCACTGACGTCTTTGCCTTGGTAAATAGGTCAACAGACGACCACATGGCATAAAGCAGCGGGATTCCCAAGGCAGTCGTCTTAGCTGGTCCGCAGAAGCAGATGGCAATCGTCTCCTCGGGACAAACTCTCCGGAAGATGCGTTGGCCCCATGGTAGAGTAGATAAGATCTTTGGTGGGCGGGAAATGGTGAAACAGACAACTGTGAGGAAGAGGTATAAGGCGACGTTGAATAGAACTACGAAGATGATGCTTTGAGTGGAAAGGGATTCTAGAGCGTTCGTGGCGAAGCAGGATGAGAATGTGGTCCTGAAGATGGTCTCGTTAGCATCCTAGTATCATTGGCTTCATGTTCGCCACGAGTCGTTCCTTCCAAATTTGGGAGACATACCATATAAGTAAGAGAAGACAAAACGTGCCAACTTTCGCTAGTTTGAATTTCTCAAGCACCCAGGCTACCTGCTCTGACCAGGTCCAGCGTACGAGTTGTCCCACTGCCAGTGGGACGAGCACAGCAAGGCCTAATTGCTTGAAGACGTCCCGGTACATATGACCGAGATCTCCCTCTCCGTGTTTCCACGGAGCGAACTCAGGCGTATCAGGTATCAAAGTGACCGTCCACCCTGCGGTCACAAACGGTCCTAGGACATTCGCAACAAGAACTTCCACTAGCGCTGCGGCATCATCACCGCCAGCAGCTCTAGTCATGACCACATTTGAAGCGATCGTCGTCGGTATACACGCGACCAGAATATAGCCTGCCAGCACCGCCCGATCTATATGTCCCTTGGGATCACCCGCCAACACTATATGCACTATGGCGAGCACCAGCGCAGGAATGAACAGAAACGATGTGACCTGGACCAGCACGTGAAGTCTCCAATTAAGCATGTGCTTGAAGAGCTTCTGGCGCGGGATACTGAGGCCCGATATCAGGAAGATCAGCGCCACGGCGCCATAGAGGATGCTGTATTCGGACCGGATTATGCCACCTTGTTTGGCGACATTGGGGAAGAAGTATGCCAGCACGCAGACCACGCCCATGCCGATGAGAAGCCATTGGTGTAGAAGGAACAACAGCACCTTCTTCAGGATAACGAGTCCTCTCGTCTTCTTCTCGAATTTTCGCTTCTCATCGTGACCATCAGCCACCTCACCGCCCTTGTTCATCTTCATTCATTCGAGTTGGCGGAAAATGCAAAAACGACATATATACAACAGTCACACTGCGGGAGAAAAAGGGTTTTCCGTTCACTCCATCTATCTCAACCAGGGCAGCAAGGAGGAATAAAAAGTGTCTCTCCTCCCCATTGCGATGCCATGGTAAGAGATCGCGCAAGATCGACTGGAGTGCGGTCGGTGAAGTAGCTAACTGATAAGCCTACACTTTACTGGTTGCTGTGTGGAGCATCGGAGGGAGTGCGCTACATCTTTCCCCCGCGAGCATCGCTGGAATATTATCCGATCCTCACAGATACCATGAACACAGAGGCTCTTTAGTTGTTGTATACCGCATCCAGTCAACATAATTGGGAGAAGGTTTCAGTCGTACATTCTGATAGTATTTTTCACACCATCTTTTTTTTTTCTCTCAATTTAGCGTCAACTGCTTGGTGTCATTGACAAATGGGAACCAGTCGCTGACTCATCCCACCATCTCAACAACAATCCCAATTGAGGGAGTTAAAACATCGGATAGAAACTTTCACATGACAGCACTCTAGACATGCCCAGGTTAGTTATGGGGCAGCACATGCCAAAGAGATGTTTTAAGAACATGTGAATTGCAATGGTCACGTGCAATTTGAATGGACAGAACGAAATCCATGGACATCCGACAAAATGCATGAGGAATACCAGCATCAAAGATCAATATATCATTTCTCGGAACCCAGTTACAACGGGTGGAGGACCGTTATTCAAGCACCGGAGTAGAGAAGACCGAACTTCAGCAACGGTGGCTCTCGACCGCCTGAAAGATCACCCGGAAGCTAAGCTGCACGTGGAACGAAGAAATATATACTCCCAGTACAGTGCATATCAGAAACACAGAGTGATTTTATGCTACGGAAGTCCTCGGGGCCTGGAAAACGGCAAAGACGGACTCGATCACCGTCGCTCTCACCAAGAACCTTATAATAATCCCGGCGCTGGAAACCCGATCCCGACTACGGAGATCGTGGAGATCCTTCTCATGGGGGAAAAAAAAATTAATTATGGGGGCTGCTTGATAATCATGGCCTCGAACACCGGCAGCGGTGTGCCCTCAGCGTTGAGTTTCCGGTAACCCGAGAATATTCCTGACGTTCGAGCCGAGACGGCAAATGGGTACAACTACTAGTAATAACTTATACCTGCTGGGCGCCCTGGGCAGCAGTCTATCGTACGGAGTACTGAGATCAGATAACTCATGCGAAGAATAATGAACAGCTCCTTTCCGCGGAGGTACCACGAAGCCGGGCAGGGAGAGTGCCCTTTTCTGGCTTAAGGTGCAACTATCTAGAATATCTATGGCCGCTAGCAGGTTCATATGTGGCTTTCCTTCCGAGCTTCGGCGGGCAAAGCTGGGGCAACCTCGGCTTGGAACGTTATCCAAAACCCGGAATTTAACCGAATTTTCCCGCAAACAGTCAAGCCACAAAAAAGAGTCAATGAGGGTCACTCTTGGCCCAGTACTGTGGACGCCGATGAATCCTGACGATGTCGGATCCCCCGTGGACTCTGGAGAGCCAGGACGGCGCGAATGGGCATGTGAAGCGAAAAAGTATCCCCGATATCGTCTGGAGAACCACTTTGCCCCATGGTACCCCTTAGTAGGAAAAGGGTCGCCCAAGAAGACGCCACGGAGGGACAAGAGCTCATTTGACGGCTTACTTACTCTGAATCTCCGGTACCTCGGGACTTGCTGGAACCTCAACCAGCCCTGGAGCAGTCAATCTACAAGGAAGAACAAGATGGAACGCCCGTTGGAGGTCACGGGTTAGAAACGGTCCCCGATGTGCCTCGGAAGTAGAGAGGGATCTATGCAGCTATCGAACGACCATTGTCCGGAGTACTCAAGGGGCTCTGGAGTACAAAATGTGCATATCCTCCAGGATCGTGGGGAAAAGGTTCGTGGCCTTGATCTAACCCCAATAATTTTGTGCGAGTTATCTCCGTGGTCGTGGCGGTTCTCCATCTTTCCGCTCGTCCAGACAGCTCTCTCCGCTTCCCCGTCATAGCTCTTTCGTTGGCCCTGGACCGCCACCTTAACCAAGGTAAAGATCCTCGCTCCGGGCTCCCCCAGTTATAACCATTGGAGACCCCAAATTTCTTCTGACTTCACATTTTGTTTTTGACGTCGGATTCCTAAGCCTGGTGCTGCCCCCCGTGTCCATCCGAGGCCGTACTTTGTATACTTCTTAGAAGCTCGACCCTGGGGCTGTTGTATCCCTTCAAGCTTCGCCCTATTTCGCAGCTTCCTCGGCCCATTGTCTTAGACTGCCGGAGCTAAAAAAAAAAAAAAAACTTTCCCGGCTATAAGAGTGGAAATTTCTCGTCTTTGCAAGGCGCAACTCCTTTCGCAATTGGAAGTCAAGGTCGACTATTGCTCGAGCAGCATACAGAAATCTACCAGAATTGAAGGACTAGAATTCTAAATATGTCTGCGAAAAACGGCAACGGCAAGAAGCCGGCCTCGGCTGCTACCAACTTGATCGGTACGGTCCCTATGAGCATTAGCGATCTAGTCTGGTCAATTGCTAACGGCGAGCAGCTGGTGGTGGTGCTGGCATGATGGAGGCCCTGGTCTGCCACCCGCTCGACACAATCAAGGTCCGAATGCAGCTCTCGCGGAGAGCCAGAGCGCCTGGTGTAAGTGATTGCCCAATTTGAAAGTCAAATTCAATGCAGGTGGCTCACAATCCCTTTCAGGTGAAACCTCGTGGTTTCATTGCCACTGGTGTCGACATCGTCCACAAGGAGACTGCATTGGGTCTGTACAAGGGTCTTGGAGCTGTGCTGGGTGGTATCATTCCTAAGATGGCTATCCGATTTACTTCTTATGAGTGGTACAAGCAGCTCCTCGCGGACAAGGAGACTGGTGCCGTCTCCGGCAAAGCTACCTTCCTCGGTATGTATCCAACTGTTTGCATATGATCTGATTGAATTCGGACTTCAGCTAACAGTCCAATTTTCTAGCTGGTCTTGCTGCTGGTGTTACCGAAGCCGTCGCCGTTGTGAACCCCATGGAGGTCATCAAGATCCGTCTACAAGCTCAGCACCACTCTCTCGCTGACCCTCTTGATACTCCTAAATACCGAAGTGCCCCTCACGCTCTGTTCACCGTTGTCCGGGAAGAAGGATTCAGCGTTCTCTACCGTGGTGTGTCCTTGACTGCTCTGCGCCAGGGTACCAACCAGGCCGCCAACTTCACTGCCTACAGTGAATTGAAGGCCTTCCTTCAGAGAGCCCAACCCGAGTACGCGGACAAGCAGTTGCCCTCGTACCAGACTACCTGCATTGGTCTCATCTCCGGTGCCATGGGTCCCTTCTCCAACGCTCCTATCGACACGATCAAGACTCGTCTGCAGAAGAGCAAGGCTGAGCCCGGCCAGTCTGCTATCTCCCGCATCACGGCCATCGCTTCCGAGATGTTCAAGCAGGAGGGTGCTCGCGCTTTCTACAAGGGTATCACGCCTCGTGTGATGCGTGTCGCTCCCGGTCAGGCTGTCACCTTCACCGTGTACGAGTACCTGAGGGAGAAGCTTGAGAAGTCCAAGTGGAGTATTGTTGGAGGCGGCGACTTCGAAGAGTGATCTTTCCGATTAGAGTTACGTTTTCCGTGGGTCTTCTTGATCTATGAGTAGTGTTGGGAGCGTTTGATACCACAAAAGCATGGTGGCGTCTCCATTGCATCATCGTCACATTTTACCCCGGTTCTCTTGGGTTAGACACGGGTCTGGTTACAGACAGAAAGTCATTTTTTGGCTGATGACTGGGAGTACATTGATCTTTTTTACTGTATATATATGCATCGATTTTCTTTACATGATTCTAGGTATCTATCAAAAGATGAATTCAGCCATTTGATAATTTTCATCCATGCGGAGGAGGTCCGAGTCACCGGCGAGCTTTGTCATCATACATCAATAGATCCAACAGGAGTCTGAGACGGAGATCCTACCTAAATTTCAATAGAAAATTATCAAGGGAAATAGATTCAGACCGCATTTTCTCTACAGTTAATTTCTCCATTCTATATTCATCCCGAGCAACCATGAGTAGTCTAAATCTCATAGGCTGCACCAAGTCTGAAACGTGGGGGAAACGACTCCGACCCCGCCAAACCTTCCGACTTCCCCTCCGAGAGATCGCCAGCTGGTTGTTCCTGACCGCCATCCCAGAACCCGAATAAAATAGAATACATCGAACAAGTTTCCCGTTGCACGGCCATTCAAATCCACAATGCAGTCGGGAATCGCAGGTATGTCATCCACAACCATCTATCATTTCTGAAGAACCAATTCGAAAAATATCCCTCCGAACCAGTTCAAGATGCATCTAACTAACATCCCGCAACAACAACAGTCTCCCCCGAACTCCACGATGCCTTTAACGCATTCACATCCGATTCATCCCTCTTCTGCCTCCCGATCACAATCACATCCGAATCTCTGACTCCCCTCCCCGCAATCCCCTTCTCCTCCCCAAACTCCTTCTACCAATCTCTCCCACAGCTCTCTTCCGTCCTCCAGCCCAAGACGCCATTATATCTGATCTTCCGTCGTCCCGGCAGTGAGGGATCAAGCGCATCGTCCCTTGCAGCCCTGACGTACATTCCCTCCAACGCCGGCGTGAGAGCCAAGACACTCTTTGCGTCTACGCGGGCGACGTTCGTCAGGGAACTGGGCAGCGAGAAGTTCGCGGAGACGATCTTCGCGACGGATGAAGAAGAGGTTATTGGTGAGGAGGCATGGAAGGAGAGGGATGCGGAGAAGAGTGGGAAGATTGGGAATGGGAGGTTTAGAAGGGAGGATTTGATGGATGAGAAGGAGAGGGAGTTGGAGGCTGTGCGGAGAGCGGAGGAGGAGGCTAGACATGGTACGACTGGGAGAGATGTTGGGATTGGTGGCTCGTTGGCTGCTAGTGGTGCTGGGGCGACAGGAGGGATGAATGTTAAGATGCCGGTGGATGAGGATGCGAAGGCCGCGTTGAAGGGTCTGCAGCAGGGTGGGATGGTGCAGTTGGTATGTTGCGGCATCTACGCTGCGATCAATCGAGCAGATTATGCCTTGCGAATAGGGGTATCTTGCATTGGGCGGTAACTAATCTCACGAAATAGGCTATTGACATTCCCACTGAGACCATCAAGCTCGCGGAATCGGACTCCAACGTCTCTCCTGCCTCCCTGTCCGGACGCTTATCGGAATCTTCACCACGGTACACCCTTTATCACTATCCCGACTCCGACGCCGTCATCTTCATCTACACCTGCCCTTCGAATTCATCCATCAAGGAACGCATGCTGTATGCTAGCACTCGGAGAGTGGCTATCGACATAGCCGAGGCGGAGGGATTAAATGTGACGAAGAAGGTATGACACGTATAAGTGTATTTCTGATAACGGCCGTCTCTGTACTGACAGCTTCTCCTTCATAGATCGAGGGATCTTCTCCAGACGAGATCACCGAAGCCAGGCTTCACGAGGAAGTTCACCCTGCGCAGGACGATGGTCCAAAGAGAGGTTTCGCGAGACCTAGACGCCCCGGCAGGTGAACTCTCAGGTCTTCGCCTGGTAACATGCCTTGCTTGTAGACACATGACATATTCCATATATTCTCGTCTTTATTGTATATCCTTGACGCCATAGCATGCAGAGCTCGAAATCGTCTGATAGATAGACTTTAGGCTCCTACTATGCAGTCCATCAATGCACGTGCACTCCTAGACCGGAGGCCAACGTCTCCCATCGTGACGCGCAAACAGCAGATACGACGTCGTCCATCAATGATTCCGAAAATTCTTTTTCTGGTAGAATAGATCTGTCCTCGAACTTCCCAAGTTTATGATCTTTGGGCATCCGTCCCGATCCTTTTCCAAGCGAGTGCATTCAAAGCAGTAAAACGCATCACTAATCCCCTCGCCACCGCACACGATGCACTTGTTCTGGTAGTTACCGAAGGAACACTCGTCGCAGATGCGCACAAGTGTGGTCGGACGCACGTAGGAATCGCAGACGGGGCATTTGCCATCACATTTATCGCAGAGTCTTCCGATGGAAATACCGGGTTGCTTGCGGCACATAACGAGATCGGGGTGGTGGCGGGACATGGTTGCGATGAGATGAGATTCGCAGACAAATCCTTAAGACACGTATTTCACAAACGAAGGATATGAACAGAATTTCAGGTGGTCACAGTAAAGAACCAGACAATCGAAAAGATCGTATGAACTTATGTGGAGATAACCAAAGAGGTGGTTTATGTCATGAAAGTCGAAGAGGAAGCTTCGATCGAAGAAGCTGGAAAGGTTTCCTTCTGGGGATCAGATAATCCGGATATGTGGCCCGTGCGCCACCCGCGCGGCGCGCATACTGAGATCTCAAATAACGCCGAGGGATTCTGCTCTAGCGTCCGTGGCATCTAGGCAAAGTGTCAGGCCTCCATTTTCACGCGGATCCAGGTCGCTTCTTATCCTTTCTGCTGTTCCAGCAATCTAGACAAATCAAAATGGCAGAAGGGTATGTGTTTTGATAACGATTCCGCTGCCCAGGTAGAAACCAAGCTGATCCCGCCTCCCAGGTCTATCGCATCTGCAGTCACATTGCCCGAGCCGGACAACGTTGTGACATCTCCGGAAAGTGGACTGAAGCGCAGACAATCATCGACCTCAGAGATCGATTCGAAACGGCGCCGATTGAGCGGCCAAGAGAACGCCTCCCGATCCCCCCAGGACCGACGGCGGTCTTCTCCTGCGGCCGCGGAGCGCAGACCGGACCGCAGACCAGGTCGTCAGAGCAGCGGAGCTGAAGAGCGCAAGCGCGGACAGAGACTATTTGGCGCGTTGCTAGGCACTCTTTCACAGAGCTCATCTACGGCGGCGCAGAAGCGACGTGCGGATATTGAGAAGAGGCAGCAGGATAAGCTCAAGTTGCAGGATGAAGAGTATGATGAGTTGAAGCGGAAGAAGTCCGAGGAGTTGACACAGATACGGAGGAAGGAGCAGACGGTCTATGATAGGGAATCGGTGAGTAGACCGTCTTTTGCGCATATGAAGATCTGGATGGGGGTTTAGAGTGCATGAATGTGGAATTGTGCTGATGCAGAGGTCTTTGCAGATGCGGCTTCGCCACTCGAATATGCTGGCTATGGCGCACTTCCTGAAAACTAAGACGGAACCTGTTTTGGTATGTATGAGTCGAGGAGATCTGGTTGTTTAGTTCTCTGCTAACCGCAGGAATATAGTACTATAAGCCATGGTCGCTACGACGCGAAGATGAGGAAACCATAGACGGACAGGTTGAGGAAGCTAAAGCTACAATCGCGAGGGAGGAAGCAGAGTTCAACGAACGATATCCGCCAGAAGAGGAACAGCGCAAGCTCGAGGACGAGAACCGAGAAAAGGAAGAAAAACAACCCTCGCATCCCGAGGAGAAAGAGTTGAAGGAGACTGATGCAACAGGCGCTGCTGCTCCGGACATGGAGGGCTCTAATACTAACCACGACGCGAGTGCGCAAGAACCCAAGACCGATACTGCTCCTACTAATGACAACCCACCTCCTACTGATCAAGCTCCAGCTCCAGCCGCGGCTCCAGAGCCTCCCAGAGGACATGAGGATGATGGAGGTGAAGTTGTGGAAGAGGATAAGGAAGATACGGTCATTTACTAGGAGCACACAGCAGGATCTATTTTTACTCCAATATACCCCAGCCACCCAGCGGATTCCTGTTGGGCCAAGGATAATACCAAGTTTATTCTTTGTACGAGAATCAGAGGTGTTACGGCGCTTTTATGCGACAGCTTATCTTTCGGCTTCTCATGGTTATCTTTCCGTGATCGATGGTTCACGCAGACATGAAAAAGAAACACTCGATTGAAAAGAGGAACAGACACAAAAATTATGACGTCTCGAGTACTCATATGGCCCATAATTCCTATTTCCAAAAATGTAAAATAGATATTAGGATTAATGATATGGAGAGACACTAACTCGGAAATTGCAGTGGGCCAAGCTTCAGCAGGATCCTCTTCCTGACTTGTTTAATAATAATAATAAACACACGCGCCACAACGCAATGTTATTCCAGTATAGTTTCTCCGTACTCGTATTATTGACGAGAAATCGCCCAGACTAGTGATATCTGCTTTGCGAAACTCTGGTGAAAAATACGATGAGAATGCCTCGTCCTTGCCTTTTTCAGACAGACAATTTACTGTTGGATCCTCTATTCTTTCGCTCTTCACGCACTTCAATAAATTTGACAGGCTGTTATTAAGTTTGCTTGACAACATTTACCAACCAGTGCACGAGTTATTAGATGGCTTCTCACATAGCATCATCTCCCTTGGTGCAGCGGCAGAAGCTGATCAACTCCATTCTGCGTCATGCGAGGAATGGCGACTGGGAGGCGCTGAGCCAGCTTCTCGATAAGCCGGATGTCATAGCACAGGGCTTACAGTTCGAACATGAGACTCCGCTGCAGGAAGCGATCGTTGGCGGCCATCCGGAGATTGTGCGGCGTTTAGTCAATCGAGGCTTCAGCGTGGAGGAAAAGGGCGTTGAGCCATACGGCGTCAAGTGATACGGCGTCAAGTGCATGACACCACTGCATCTCGCAGCACAACACAATACGGTCGAAATCGCACATATCCTCCTTGACGCGAACGCAGATCCCACCCGGCTGGACGTTACAGACTCGAAGGAAACGCACTGTGCCTCGCGAGTGGCACGCACTGCCTTTATGACGGCTGCGTACTGGGATGGAGCAGAGGTGCTTCAGTTGCTCATCGAACAACTGCCATCCGACCGGATCGCCACCCGAGAATGGGAGCAGGCAGTTGCTGATGCGGCTGCCAATCGCCATGCGAAGACACTGGAGATTCTTCTGCAGCACTACCCTGGCCGGATTCCTCGGCAGATCCTCGACCAAGGCCTGGCGCAAGCCGCGGCGTACTGTCGATGGGATCAACATGAGATGGTGCTTCGTCCGGAGGAGGTTCTCTGGGAAGCCCAGATCCAAGTCATTCGGCTTCTTCTCGCGCGAGGAGCCGATCCGAATTGCAGGAGCGACTCGCAGTCAAGCCTCCAAAACCCTGCATGCGGCCATTTCGATTGCTTATGGGCTGGAGACGATCCAGATGCTCCTTGACCACGGCGCGGATATGCAGGCCGTCGGACGCCTCGGTATCACTGCCTTTGCACGGCCAGTTTACAATGGGGATCCGCGAATCGTCCGCTTCTTCCTGGAAAAAGGAGGCGCAGTCAATGAGCGGTTGGCATCGGAACGCTACTACAAGAATTCAAGCATATACCAGCCCCTGGGAGGGTCGCTGCTCCATGTCGCGGCGCATGGAGCGCCCCTGGAGACGATACAATTGCTGCTCGCGAACGGGGCCGACCCATTCGCGCAGGATGACAGCGGTGCCCTACCCTTTCACTCAGCATGCAAGGCCGGGCGAATGGAAGTGGTCGAGCTGCTCTGGTCAGTTTCTCGGACCGACTCGAATCATCTCGAGAGCGTGGCAACGAAAGACGGATGGACACCCTTGCTCCTGGCTACGTGTTCCTATGACGAGAGCGCCATCTCCGTCATGAGCTTTCTGATTGAAAAGGGAGCAGACGTGAAATGCCAGAACTCCGATGGCTTGACTGTTTCGCACCATGCGGTCAAACACCATAGTTTGCAAGGCATGGAGCTTCTTCTGCAAGCCGGGGCTCAACTCTCTCGAACTGCCGCGGGAGATACTGAGCTGCATCTTGCAATGCAGCAGGGCAGATTGGAGGTAGTGGACTTTCTCTTACACCACGGAGCGGACGCAGACGTGAACGTTCAAGACCGGCTGGGGCGGACTCCGCTGAATTTTTATATCCGACGGCGTGCACCCTATGCGGATGAGGACATGATTGATCTTCTCGTGAAACATGGCGCTGATGTCGAGGCAAGAGACTCCAAGGGGAAAACCGTCAAGGAGTGGGCAATTGAGAGGCGCTGCAGGTATAACTGGGACAAACCAGTTGTAAAAGGAGGAATAACTTGATGCTTGCTTGGTCTTTTCACGAACAGCCTCCTAGCATCCCCTTCATTTTAACCACCACAACGTCGCAATGATTCCATCCTCTTCCACGGCCGTGCAATGGATCCTTTGGCGAGCTTTGAGTATTCGATATCTTCTGATAATTCCTTCCAGTGCTCAACCGTTGTGACTATCTAGAATGGCACGCTTTTCGGCCTTTTATGATATAGAATATCATCGACTTCTTCTTGGAACTCCATACGCCCAATCGCCTGTGGGAGACTTGTAATATCAATATCTAAGGCATCTGGAAGCATCTTGGAAACGGGATAGATAAGTAATAAGATGTACTTACTAATACCACTCAGCACCTGTACGAGTGCGCGTTACTGTATATGATAGTTCTGGGAATGACTAGCCATCGCGGTAATAATCAGACTAAAAGGTCTCATTGAGGACAAGAAGAAGAACATAGTCAGGTTCAGTGACTGCATCATAGATGTTGTCAAGAGAATGAAAGTTGATTACTAAGAAAACGTCTACACTTAAGGCTAACGTATTTCACTAGCGAGCTGCGCACCTCCTATATCACGGTCGCGTTCTATGGAGAGATACTAGGTACTAACTCGACAGTCCTAATGTCCTGTCACATGATCCCAAACACCAATTCCTTGTGTTCCCTGTCTAGCGCAAGCGGGACCCAGACGAGTGTTTAGTGATCCTGGGATTTTACCTAGGCATCTAGATTGGATTACTCAACTAGTAATAACGTAAGACGGAGGAATAACTATATAAAGACCAGACCCCGTAAGTCCCATTGTTCCTCGGCATTAGACTCTTACTAGAATCAGCGACCACTTCCTCCCTCAGCACTATTTTCTGCTAATTTCATCCATTCGAACAAGAAAAAGGAAAGTGGGAGAAATGGCAATCGATAAGATCAACGTGCAGAACGATTCCAGGATCCAGCGTCTCACGACGCAGGTTAATGGGAAGACGTATGGTATGTAGTGATCGACCCATGTCTGATCCATGCTTCGATTCAGCATGCAGATGTTGCATAGAATCTTGCTTTTGTGTAGTTATTGACTGATTGCATCAGGATACCTCCTTGGTCAGCCTGAAAGTGGGCAGTATACAGAGACTGTCTTTCTGGTTCGTTATCATCTCCATTTCAGATGTGTTTATAGTCATGCCATCCATGAGGGATCGGGCCCCTCAGAAGACAACAAGTGATATTCATTCGTAACCAACAACTCAAACACAGATACATGGCTTCCCTGACCTCTCCATGGGATGGCGGTATCAGATCCCACTGCTGATCTCTCTGGGTTTGCGAGTCGTTGTACCTGATTGTCTGGGATATGGACGGACTGTATGTTCCCTTTGCCCCCCCAGGGAAAAATCCCCCTTTGAATAGACGGATAAGGGAGTGTGTTCCGATCGATTGTCTAATTTTCAATTTCCCAGGACGCCCCGCAATGGACTCCAGAGAATGAGCGACTCTATGGACACAAGCAGCTCTCAGATGATATCAAGGAGCTAGCGAAGCAGCTTGGAGCGGAGAAGATCGTTCTCGGTGGACATGATTGGTATGTTTTGTATTGATTTCGCGATTGTTGTATACTTGCCTGGCGGCCTCGGACCCAGGCGTCCCCACCATACTCTTATACCCAGAACAAACCATATCTTACATCTCCACAGGGGTGCCGCACTCGCCTACCGCATCGTCCTATACCACCCAGACCTAGTCACGCACCTCTTCACCGTCTGCGTGCCTTACATCCCTCCGAATCCAAAATACATCTCCCTCGAAGACATGGTGAGGACTCTTCTGCCAAACTTTTCGTACCAGCTCCAATTCAAGAGCGGTGAGATCGAAAAGGTGGTCAAGACCAAGAAGGATATTAAGCAATTCCTCCTCGCGTTATACGGGGGCAGGACGGAGGATGGACAGTTGGGATTCAGTACGGATGACGGGGTACTGTTTGATAAGCAGGGGAAGTTAGGACCGTCTAGGTTGCTTTCAGAGGAGGTATGTATAGCGTATGGAACATTGCTGGGTGTGTGGTTATTAATGTGGCTCATGGTACAGGAATTGGATTATTACGTTGATGAGTTCTCTCAAAACGGAATCCATGGACCTTGTGAGTACCCGTCTTGCAGAATCCCTAAGAACTCACCATTCTCTCTAACCGAATCTCTTCCACTCGTCTAGTGAACTGGTACCGTACCCGCGAGGTGAACTACAAAGACGAACTATCTATCTCCGACTCCCAGATCAACATCCCAGTGCTCACGATCCAGGCCCTCAGGGACGCCGCACTGCCACCTAAAATGGGAGAGGGAATGGGCAAGTTCATTCCCAATTTGACTGTTGAACAGGTTGATACGTCCCATTGGGCGCTGTGGGAGAAGCCGGCGGAAGTCAATTCCATATTGGAGAAGTGGTTCAAAGATGTAGTCTTCTCTGCTAAGGGAGTTGGGAAGTTGTAGGTGTGAGTTAGGTATGATGGTTAGTGGGAGTTGTTCGGAATGAGATTGGATGAGTCTCTTGAAAGTATATCTATATGGTGAGGAGACTTTCCTTCCTGATGGGTCTCTTCATAAAATATAAAGTTCCAACACCGAGATAACTCCAGCTTAGTGTTATAAAGATACGTGAATTTTGGCATCACATGTTTTCAGAGACATTCAACAACGATTCCAATTTGTATCATGAAAATCATCAAGGACACCACTCAGTAATCAACAAGTTTGGTCTCAATATGACATCCGACTTTATCAAGCCGATCCACAAATTCCTGACCCAAAGTAGCTGGCGTGACAATCCCACCCCGAGAAACCTTCTTGACCTTTCCTTCGTTGCTCAATATCACCATAGCTGCCTCAGCCAGAAGGACGCCCGTAAAGGCATACATGCCGCCATGGAAGGTGAGTCGGCCTAAAGCCCGTCTAGGCTTCAATTTATCTATATCAGGTGTAGCTACTGCTCGATACTCGATCATGTCCCTTGTCGAATCCGCTCTCCTCGGACCTTGGCCCGGAGCATATGTGAATTTCTTCACGAGCCAGCGGACCGGAGGTAAAGTAAGAAGCAATATTCCGATTATGAAAGCGTAATGGAATACGACTCCCAGGAATGCATTTCTGGCATGCGCATAGTGGCGGAAGTAGAAGCGTGGTCCGTAGAATTCGCGCATTAAAGTGCTGCTGCGGTGCACAATAGCTACATCAGACATGCCGGACGGTGACGTGGTCAGTGTTCCAAGGTCTGAGACAGAGGTGATTCCCAAGAGCACCTCTACCAACGAGGCTCTGGGCACTGATTTGGGTGGTTCAGCGGCGGCGAGTGCGAAGGGGTCCGCTGTCTTCATGAGATCCTTGATGCTGGCGTCTTCGATGGTAGTCAGGACGGTATAAAGAGTCCCACCACTCGGCCCGGAACTCCTATAGAACTAAGGTTAGAGCGAATAAACACAGGAATTGCAGGATGTGTCATACTTGACTTCATGGACGGAAGAGATTGCTTCCTTGGTTCCCGTAGAAAGTTTCTCTCGAATGGTCTTCACCAAGGACCAAGCCAGAATATCTGGAGGGGCACTTTCGATACCCACGGACGGGATAATCTGATTCCTTGTCAGTAGAAGACTCCCGAGAAATCCGAATTAAATGTGACCAACGAACAATTGCGCCATTTGACTTAGCTGTTTCATGATACGTCGTGATGATCTGTTGAACCCACGGTGTTTCGCCAGTGCTTTTAAACTTAGTTATGCGTATTTATATAAACTGTAGGCTTCTTACGCATCAACATAGTGCGTGCCAGTTTTAGCACAAACTTCCACCACGGGAGTCGAGTACAGGTGGTACGGCCCAACGCAATTGATGATCAATCGTGTCTTCGCTGCCAATGGCTTCAATTCATCCTCCACCAGCTGAACCGTCAATATCTCTAGTCGTCATCAGTATCTGTGGTTCAGGAATCCATGCATGTTCTCATTACCAGGCGGGATTCGATCTGTATTCAAGTCCCGAAGTTCCCTCGCCACAGCTTCGAGCTTCGCATAGGAACGACCTGCCAAAGCCCATTTGATATCGGTTGGCAGGTGTTGAACAATGTGATCTGCACATAGTCTCCCTGTGTAGCCGGTCGCACCGAGAAGTACAAAGTCAAATGCAGTTTCGGAAGTCATATTAACAATACAGTAGGGGACAGGACAGAATAAAGACGTGCCGGTCTGACCCGGACCTCGCGGTTCTTTAGGTGATAATGAAAGAGCAATTCGGGCCAATTGGTTCCAAATCAATATAAATATATAATTCAAATAAAGTGTTTCAATTGAGCATGCCAAAGGTTAATCCGTTTTTAGAAAACAACTAGCATCTGGTACTACAACTGCTAGATCCGTGACGATATCCCGCACGTGAAACAAATATATAGTCACGTGGTGGAGATTGCCAAGACTCACCAGCACTTCGTAGCTTCATTCCCAAAACCCCTCATCATGAACTCCGACTCAACTTGAGCATTTGGACCCCAAACCAGTTAGCAGCTTGGTTCTCGAATGAAGTGACTATTAAAAATGAGACTGACTGAGTTGAAGCACAAAGCCAGTGTCACTGGTTCCACGTGGTGTCCAGGCGTTTTACACCGCCAGAGTTCGTGGTCAGGGTCAGGGTCACGGCTATGCTAATGTTTCAAGATTGCTTTCTCTGTGCTGTCAGGCCTGCACAAGTGATGGAAGAAAGCAGATCGAGTCATCCGGGAACTATGCTACCATATCTTATTCCAGATGCCGGTTATTCCGTATCGAGATTCGAGGCCTCCCGGATCGAAGCCTACCAGATAGATATGAATCCAGACCCCGTCTCAGATCCTCTTAACAGAGAACATCCTTTGCACTGTCTCCTCCGGCGCTGGAGCGTGAATGTATCCTGCTCTCGACGGGCTCTATCAGCTGAAGTCTGCGATTAGTGTTGACCCACCAGATAATCACAATTCCCGATCGATGGCACTCTCACAGTAAGATACGCGCGTTCAGCTGACTGGAACCTGCTGGATGACACATTGCAACTGCGTGCTCCTGTGTGAAAGAATACTTCGAGTGCAAGCAAGAATCCTACGGTAATGAAGACTTGGATGTAGACCGTGTTCCTCTGTCGATCCCCGTCCCATCTGCTGGACTTGGTATAGCTGGGAGGTTGACGGAGGACCCAGGTAGGGGGTTTCCTGGTCCCTTTCCAGGCTCGTTTCCCAGATTTCGCTAATAATGTTCTGGCGGCCAACCTTGCAGGAGGCAGTGTTACACTAAAGACCACTTAGGACGCCGGCGGGCGCGAGGCATGAGATTATGTCTGATTCCGCTTAACTATCATTCTCGTGGAAGCGTCAGCCGCCAACTTCTCAGGCTCGCTGAGTGGCTGCCGTGCAGTCACGTTGGCGGCCAGTCTGTTTCGCGTTAGTTCCGGCTGGTCCACCTTCAAAAGGCGCCCACTCCCCACATTGTTCCCTACTACACTCCCATCAGTGCCTCTGTTCCTCCAAGTCGCTCTTCATGCCTTCTATTAGCCTTCTTGCAGACAATTTGGGCACGTCTCCCGCCGCTGATGTCGGAAACCTGTATTGTTTGCTTAGGAGACCTGGGCGAAAGCGTCAGCGACCTTGTTGCCGTTGCCGCCGAGTCGCCGCCAAGACTTGAGGACGGAGATGACGGAGTTCTAAGAACAGCAAGCAACGATAGCAAAGCCCCGGTGGCTGTCGATAATGATGGTGAAGATGCAGGATGGATTGCCCATTTGATCCCCTGTGGTCACAATCTACACAACAACTGCCTGAAGCCTTGGGTGGAAAGGGCGAACAGCTGCCCTATTTGCCGCCAAAGCTTCAATGTGGTAGAACTAACTAGTATTATCGGAGGTGAGTGGTCCGTAACTTGTGCAATAGTTCACGAGCGATCTTTCTGTGGAATTGAGTTGATGCTAATATGTGCTCCCTCGGCAGGCCCGGTATTATCGTCCTATGTCGTACAAGACAAAGTCCAGGTCGCGGACATCGATCCATCGATGATCATAGAAGAGATCGACGATGAAGACGACACCCAACCATGTCCGATCTGCGGAGATGCAGATAACGAGGAGGTTCTCCTTCTCTGTGATGGCTGCGATGTTCCGATCCACACTTATTGCGCTGGACTCGATTCTGTACCATCAGGATCCTGGTACTGCGAACAATGTGAAGCGCAGAGAGCTGTGAGCTCAGTCGCTGATTCTCCTATCAGATCGTTGCGAGCACGCAGCCGTCCGGAGCGCCGTACGCGAGCTCAACAGAGAAGACTGCGGAGCCGGAACCAGGTCAACTCGCTTCACTGGGCTCGAGTGTGGCAGTCTGTCTGGGACCATCTCAATCTGGACCTTGACTTTCCCTTCGATGACGAGCGGGCTGCAGATCGCATTCTTCAGCAACAACGGCGAGAGGCAGCAAACCAACGGGAGTTCCGAGCATGGCAACGTCGATTCCAAGTAGCTGAAAGACAGGGGGCAGCCAATCGCTTCCGAGATACTGCAGCTCTTCTCGATATTGATGCACCCAGACCGTCCCGACCCAGAGTTCCTAGGGCTCCCACTCCCGAGCCTGAGTCTCTGGAGGAGATGAGAGCCTGGAATGCCTTTGAAAGAGCACGTGAACTGGAGAACGACCCGAGTGCGTCACTGAAACGGAAAGAGCCTACCTTGTCACCTTCACCAGAACCCACTGAACCTCAGCGCAAGCTCAAACGACCGCGAACAAGGAGACCCGAAGACCTAGCAGCGCTTGCTATGCAAAACGGCGAGTCATCCAGGATGGCAAGGGAGCAAGCTTCTGCCAGACTGAACGCGGAGAACAACTCCAGTGCACCTAGCTTCTTGCAATCACTTCTGAAAGAAGTGGAAGATGCCTCCAGACCCGACCGCAGTAGTTCCTATGGGCCTTCTGTACATTCGTCCAATGCCCCTACAGATCATAATACACCTGGTCCGTCGTCACCATCACTATCACCTGCTCCTTCGAACCGTTCCTCTCCACGCCTTACCTCAACCACTCCACCTCCCAACCTCAGGGGACGTCCTGTCTCTCCTGTTCAGCTTTCCTCACCGATTGAGGTGACCTCTCCTTCCTACGCCGATTTCTCTCCCTCGGTTTCCCCTACTCATGAAAACACGAATGACGCCGTGGATACCGAGCGAGCACGCCCAAGTGCGCGTAGACTTGGATCCAGTCCTCTAGCCAGGTCCTCTCGTCCAGGAACCGCAAGATCGGCCGATAATTCGCCTACACGCAATGGCCTCTCCCTGGAGGTCAAATCCGACATACAAAAGCTTGTTGGTGGGGCTCTAAAACCGTTCTACCGCAGTAAAGTGGTATCGAAGGACGAATACACCGACATCAACCGAACGATTTCTCGAATGCTCTACGACCGCGTGGGCGAGCTCGACTCGCTCGACCATGATGCCAAGGTCAAATGGGAAAGCTTTGCCAATCAGGAAGTCAAGAAGGCCATTGAGGCCTTGAAACAAAGGAAAGATAAGGCAAAAGCGAGCAGCGACAATGAGCCTTCTTCGTGATCTAGTTTCATCCCTGCATATGCGATGGCGTTCTGTCGAGTTTGGCGCATGTTCTAAATCTTCCATCTGCCCACCGGTTTGGGCTTCATTTTGGCAGGGCACGGGAACATCCGGTTAGGCTTCCCATGGCTGGAGTTTATGTGACGGATTTGGATGGTGGATATATCCGATACCCTCGTGGGCTTTGCGTGTACCAGCGATGTGTGGCTTTTTGATCTTCTGTCGTCTTGTGTAATTATAGAGCTGTCTCCGGATATGTCGACAATAGCAATCGACATAGAGCCTTCTTGGATTTATACCAAGAGACCAAGGCCATTCTGATCTTCAAATTTGTATCCCTGATCATCGTAAAGCTTTCTGCATTTGAGAAATATCCGCACGAAGTAGCATCTAAGCTAAACTTGAACGCTGCATACACCTAGTGATTTCCTACTCTCCCGTCTTAAGAACAACTTACCAACTACCAGATCAATATATCGTGATGATTCGGACCGGAAGGAGAAAACACAATATTCAAGACTCTGCCAGCATTCCATACCACTATGAACAGCAGTCAGCTAGTGGGATTTACATACATACATACAGACTCGAGAATGCAACTTTTTCTCTCTTATGCACTATATGCGCAGCAAATGAAAAACAGCGAATCCAGCACGTTAAATTTCCACAACGACAAACTAGGGTAACTTCGGTACGTACATACATAAATAACATGACAGACGCGGACAAAAAACAAAGAAAGAGACAAACGGGACATATCCTGAACATCATACATGGCTCGGATCGGCAAGCTAGAGAACTAACTGATGGACTCTCAAGTTCGAGTTTAAGAGAGGAAAAATAATGGAGAAGAGGTGAACTTGAAAATAAAGAAATGGATTGACATAAACTGGACAATGGGTATTTTGCAAGTTCTCTCGTGGAATGCAGGACGGTTGGTTATAGAGACGGAGATGGATATAGGATGTGTGAGAGGCAATTTGTGGCATTGATTGGTTTGAATAGGAGGAATTGGGTAGAAAGAGATAAGTCACTTTTTATCCCCGTCTGCTTGATCGCCTTGTGGGTAGTTCTCGGGTTTTCTTGCTTGTGTCGCTCACGCCTGACTTGCGCTTTGGAACAGAGATGGAAACAGAGAAGTTCGTAGCTTTTGTTTTCGCAGGAGTGGTAGACTTTCTCTTGGATCGAGTGTTCTTTGTTGCCGGGGGTGAAGCTTCCTCAATGTCCTCCATCTCGTCGTCTTCTTCGCCGCTGCCGTTCGTTTCATGGTCGGATACATTCGAGGCTTTGGCATTGGCTTTGGCCGGAGTGGTCGACTTCCTCTTTGGTCGAGTATTCTTCTTCACTGCTAGGCCGGAAGCCTCTTCGACGTTTTCCATCTCCTCGTCCTCTTCACCATAACCGTTCTTCTCATCGTCAGACTGTTGCTCCTCCTGTTCGTCATCCTGATCTTGTTCTTCTTCAGTGGCTCTTTCTTCAGAATTTTCATCTTGATCTTCATCCTCCTGATCTTCGGCATTGTCTTGTTCTTCCCACTGGTCCATCTCGAGGTCGTCTTCGTCGCTGTCGCGATCAGCATAGCTGACACTCTTTCTGCCAGCACCTCTGTTACTCCGCCGTCGAGCACTAGAGGTGACATCTCCGGCCGCGTCGTCAGATCCCCAGCTATCCTCATCGGTCTTCTTCTTTTTGGGCAGCTTTGGATTACCTGCTGCGGAAGACCTCCGGATTGGAAGAGACTTCTGGTTCGCTTTCTTTGCTTTCTTCGTGGCGTTGGTTTCGCCATTTCCATTGAAATCGCTCTTCCTCTTCTTCGCCTGATTCTGTGTGCCGGAAGTATTCTTTGGTTTCATCCATGAGCGCACAATCCGATCCAAAACATCATCGATGTCCTCCGGAAGGAAATTCTTTTCTGCCACATCTTGTGCCTCCTGGTGACTTGACATGGAAGCAAAGAGAGCACTTGGAAGCCTCATCTTGCCTGGGTATGTCTGAAGAAGATTCGTACTGCCGCCAGCTGCCCCAGCAAACTTATGTTGATGGGAGTATATGTCAGCGAACCGGCGAATGGTTGCTTGGGCGAGATCAGACAACGTGTGAAGACGCGTGGTCATCTCCTCGGACTTCGTAATGCCGTCTTTAGTCTGCTTGACACGTTGAGCAATGTGGAATATCAGAGACAGGTTGTTTTCGTTCGCGACGGCAGAGAGGTAGAAGAGGATATAACGTGAGAAGTCTGCCAAGTCTCCGACTCTGGTAGACTCGTCGACATCGGAAGGAGGATAATCAGGGTGATACGCAAGAAGGGACAGGAGACGGGCGAATATCGACTCCATCACAGTCTGTTCCTCGGATCTCTTTCCGTTCACCACACTTTGCCTTGCGAAGAAGTTCGCACGGGAACGTAGCCAGGTGAGAGTACTGTCTTTAAGATTGACGTGGGGCTCGAACGCCAGGAGGCAAGGTATAGTATACCAGCGGGCGCTGAGATGAGTCTTCTGCACCAGCTTCTTTTTCAGACAGCTGATGAACTCAGTTCTCACGGCTAACAGCGGGTCCTGTGCAACCAGGGCTAGAGTGTTGAAGTCCTTAGGAGTCAGCAGCTGATCACAGAGACCTCGGGACGCGCACAGCTTAACAAGCAGTTTAGCCGCTAGAAGACGCAGCCGGGGCTTCTGGGAGGCTGGCGTGTCTTTCTTCTTAGAGAGCTCTCCTTCGCCAGTGACCAGCTTATTCAGAGTGCTATAGACGGGCTCCGCATGAGCGCGGAAATCATCATCGTTATCTGAGCCTTCCTTCGCGCGGAGACGGTTGACAATCGTCTTGAGGGCCCATTCCTTCGCGACAGTTTCCTCGTCTTCCTCATCAGACCATTTATAGTCCGACCCAGGTTGCGGGGAACGATTTGTCAGAAGAACCTGGTTTACGGCTATAGAAACAATATCATCGCTCTCCTCGTCGGCTTCCCTCGGTGCGAGCAAGTTCAACTGAGAAAGAGCCGCAAGCCTTGCGAGGAAATGATCGCTCCCATATGCCCACTTTTTGACACATTTCTGAACGAGATCCTTAGCGTACATTTCCTTCTTATCTGCAGCCGCCATGATAATAGACACGGCATGCTTGGCGGAAGCAGGCGATGAGCTGTACAATGCGTAGTTCACCAAGGCCTGCAAGAACTTGCGTTCTTTGGGAAGTTTTGATGGGAGCTTCTTAGCGAATCCGGAGCAGGCCTTGAGGATCTCCTCGGTACCGGTGTCATCGGCAGACCTAGCTGTTGGTGCCTGTGCTTCCAAGTCTCTGCACATCTCTTGAACCTGAGCTTCCAGGACCTCAGGGTTGCGGGATGAAATCTCCTTCAACATCTCGTGCGCAGTGTTCGCCAATTCCTTATCCTCAGACCGCGAGAACTGAATGATTGCAGAGATGTGACTCCGATTAAAAACAAGAGAGCTACATCTGTACAAGAGCGGCGTGATGGTGTCCAACATGGAGGTACTGCTTCCGCTCTGGATTCTCTTCGTGAGCTCCTTCAGAGCCTTCGTCACTGTCCGATAGTCGCTAACGGCAGCCATCGCAAACCGCATGAGTTGGTAATTCCGTCGGTCGTGCATCTTGGCAAATTTCCACAGATCTGCGGATACACGAGTAGAGTCGGGAAGGGTCTTCGCCAGACCGTCAACCACTCTTGTAAGCTGGGCCTTGACTCGCTCTTTGTCCTTGTCAATGACACCACCCTAATTCGCTGGTCAGCAAGTTTCCGCATTGGGGTATTATGGGATGCTCACGTTATACTCTTCACAGGCCTGCAAGTAGATTGTCATCGCAGTTCTCATGGTGATTTGTCTTGCTTGGAAGGCAAAGAAGACTTTCTTCGCTTTCTCATCCAGACACCTGATGAGCGTCAAAATACGCAGAACACGGATCTTGTCTGCATCATCTTCGGCCTCAGCGTCGAGAGTCTGAGAACCTCTAAGTCTCTTCGAGGGCGTCGAAAGTCCCTTGGGGGGCTTTGACTTGATAGGCGGGTAGCTCAAAGGAAGAAGTACGTCAAAGAGAACTCGGTCAATCAGCGCGTGAATATCCGGATCGTTCGTGTAGTAGGCATCGAAGATTTTCGAGGGTGCATCCTTGAGAAGAGGAGCCACCAACTCATTGTTTCTCTGTATTTCTCCAGCCGCAACCGCCCACATCCGGGCCAGAATCTTCATGGCCTGTTCCCGTACCTGAGGTTTCCGGTCCTTGACACGTTCCGCGAGCACAGAAAGGGTAGAGTCCGGGGTAGAGAGGCCACCAGTCACGGCCAGCTTTTTAATGATATCTGAAAAGCCAAATAAGCCTAGAACCTCGACGGCTGCTAGACGAACCTTTTCATCTGCATCACGAAGCGTGTTTGTCAGGCTCGTCACTAGACTTTGTTCCTCACTTTCGCTCAGGCCCGAGCCACCAGCAGAAGTCAGAACGATGCGCCCCACCGCCGTAGCCCAAGCAGCACGAATAGAAGCAGATTTGTCCTGACGACGACTCAGGAAGCTCTCATATGCTACAGAATGGGCTTGGGAGAACGGCTTCGGCGCCAAGGGTGTGAGCAGCACGTTCGGCTGAGGTGCGGACTCAGAATAACCCATCAGTGTCACCGGGGGATACGCTGCAGGGTTCATCGACGGGGGTGGTGGTGGACCGGCAACACCAATGCCTGCTGCAAGATCACCGATAGTTTGTGTGGCCAGCAAACGCAGAGAGACTGATTCCGCAGATAATTCCGCCTCCAACTGCGGGATGACGTTCTGCAGCACATCCGGACACGCTCGCCATAGTTCGCGGATCAAACGGTGGGCTTTGCTCAGTTCCTTGATATCCTCCCTTTCATCATCTGAGTCGTCCAAGCTGACTCTTCGGTTGGCAGAGTGTTTCGAGGAACCATTCATGTTCGAAGCAGCCGAGGCATCGATGATGACGTTGTTAAAATACTGGCTGATGTGGCTGGTCATCTTCTCTGGACATGTTTGGCAGATGGCCTTCGACATATTATACGCAGGGGGGTAGTCTTTCAACAAAAGAGTATCCTGGTTGCTGTCAATCGTCTCGGCCTTCTTTCCCTTCTTTGCGGGAGCTTCCATGACTCGTGGATCGACTCGGAGAAATTGCGCAACTATAATGTCGACAACTTCTGGTGCAAGAGTGGGCGCCTCATCGATCACCGTCACCAGTAAGCGAGTCATATCATATTCCACATTCTTGGCTACCTCTTCCCCCGTTGAAGATTTCGATGATCCAGAGACAATGTCAAAGCATGACATGAAAAGCGGTAGCATCAAGGCATCTGCGGAGTCGATATCTGTCAAAAGAACAATACTCTTAACTTCTGCGAGAGAGTTGAGAACGTAGATGTGCTGTGAATTATATGCATTGGATGGATCAGCCAGTGCGGGTATAATAGTCGTAACGATGCAAGTAAATATATCCTATCCAGAGTCAGCATCCAGTTGACCTCCAAGACGTCATCTGCTGAGGCGCAGGGCAGTGTAATCTTCGAACCTTTAATTGATTTCCTGTGAAAGGCGCGTCGGGAGCGCAGAGCCGCAAGACATCCACAATGCAACATGCTGTCCATGCCCTAATACCTTTGTCTCTATGCGCCAATAACTGGGCGCTGGAGAGCTCCTGCGAGACCTTCCGTAAAGAGTCCTTGTCCGTCTCCTCCTGCTCAAGCTTGCGGAGCTCCTGCGCCAGCTTCTGCAAACGCTGGAGCAGATCCGCGACGGGAATTGCGGGTTTTCCGACGCGCCACGACAGCGGCTCGTTAAATCTCAATTTCTGAAAACCACCTTGCTCCTCCTCCGGCTCCACCGTCTCCGTCGCGGCGGAGGGAGCTTGCCGAGTGCGCGCAGGCATCGTGGGAGAAGGGCGGGGAAATGAATGTTGACCAGATCAGCTCAGCATGAGATCCTCGACGTGGGGCGCGAACGTCGGTGACGAGTGTAGGAATTGAGACCCTCGAGGAAGATGCTCACCAAGGGAAATTGGGATGGAAGTGAGGACGGCGACTGAAGGTGAGGGATGAGGAGTTCAAAGCACAAGCAATAGATTCGAATCAACCGCGGGCGCGGCGCTTACCGCCCACTGAGGAGCCGCCGGTCGACGCGTCTGGCGTGTTGTGCGTCTTCGCTGAAGCCTCAGGCATCTGTCGTTGTTTTCGATAGCTTTCGTCTCTGTATCTATAGATAGATGTTCTCAGTATTTGATCATTCTATATTTTATAATACTGCCTTTCTATATGTGCTTTTCATTTTTGGTCTTATCTAATAAGTATTTCCATTGTTTACATTGCAGTCATTTACAGACCATATGTATCAACAAGCTTTGTCACTAAAGATACCTAAACCCCCAACATCATGGCTTTATGAGCTCTATTCAGTCACCTCTTAAGATATACGTTATTGATCTTCCATTAGGATACTCCCTCAAGATAGTGAATCATCTACATAGTGTGAATCTGAGAGAAAGAACCTTTTCCAAGTCTACAGCAAACCTAGCAATGAGGTGGATTTATTTCACTTGGTTCCAGACGGAGTATTTCCCTAGAATATTCAATCCAGTATCCTTTATATATCCTTTCATGCTAGATACTGCTAATGAAAAGATCCATAGAACGGTTTCTCCTACAGCTTTCCTCCCTATGCTCTGCCTTCTGCTATGACACGGTAAATATATCCTTCTCTCTCTCTAAACAGCATCATACCCTGGCTTTTTCTCACAGAACGCGCTCTATCTACTCCACTTACAATCAGTGATGGTGAGGAAGGCCTTCTCTCGAGGCGGATGCGTGTCATGTGCCCTGCGTGATGATATCTGGTTCCAGTTACAAGGTCTATGGGCTTGTGCTTGTGAACTTATATACGCCTCATATATCAGATTTCTAGCCGATTCTTCAATTATGATACGTAGAATTTCTTTCCTCCTGGATATATGCGTTGGTATCTTGCTCTCTGTGAGGAAAGACTCCTTCTACAAAACGACACCTCTTACCAGATGATGACCTTCGCGTAGGACAGCCAGACGTGGACGAAATTCTTTAACACCTCCAAGATAAACCTGGCTGGGCGCTCTGATATCAAATATATTTCATAAGGCACCCGTCACCCTGCCCTCTCGCGGTCGCAGAAGGTGGCTATCAATACAAGGATCAATAACTCGAATTACTTCTCTCACTGCAATACTAGCGTCACTGCCTCTCACTGGTTGGGCAAGCCGGTTCGGTGCACTTTGAGTGTGGATGCTAATTGTAAGGTTTGTCGCAGTTAGGCGATGGTGGGAGGAAAAGTAGTGCAGGGATGAGTGGTGCCATAGCAAGTTATATTATTATTATTAGTATCCCTGGAGGCGTAGCAGACCATCACTGTCCTCAGGGTAGAGCACATGGTGTGCCATTTGCGCCACGGCGCAAGAGTCTGCTACCTACAAAACACTAGCGAAGCGCCAAGGGGCATCGCATGGCTCGTCCGATTGGGTACCGTGTGTGCGCAGCCGTATAAGGATGAGGCTACGTTAGGGATAGCGTCAAAGATTCCTCAGATCCAGAAATACCAGAACTAGTAGATGTCATTGGAGTTAGTGCTCATGGCCATCAAGGGATGAGGCAGACCACAATTTGAGGCAATGTCTGTCCTCATAAACAGCATCGGATCAACACCATCTCTTGTGGTCGTGCTATATTTGCATCCTGCACTTCTCTCGAGTGTGGCATATATCATGCATAAGAGATATGAATTTGCTTGCGCAGATTGTTGATTAATAATAATAAAAATCAAAACGAGATGACAACAGAAATCTGACGATGGCCACGTGCCGGCGCAACTTCTTCCTGATCCGGTTAGAGGCTGCCATGGGAACATTCGAGACGGAAAAGAAGCGAAGAATGACGCCAGAACCCTAAGAAGGAGCCCAAAAGAGATGTGAAGCTCGAGAGATCGTCATGACACCCAAAGGGGCAACGGATCTGGATGTCAAACTGGATCATCTGGATGGGTCATCCGGGGACAACAGCTGGAGACAGTTGGAGCTGAATTATTAATGATGGAGCGTCAGGATGTCCTGCTCATCTCATTTGTTAGTCTGCCAATCCTGTGAGTAATAATAGTTATCTGATCGCCTGCTCAACATGAGAAAAAAAAGAGGCGGTCATTATTATTGTCTCTCGAATCGGTCGGTCTTTCGGTCTCCGAGAGGACGCAACTGCCGATGTGGCTCAGATCAAGCCCCCTGCGATCCGGCCCATTCGTACGGAGATGCCCTCGGGTTTGCGCCGCATTTGACTTAAATCCTTAAATCCGGGCGGCATGTCTGGATTTTTAATCGTTGTTTTTTTAGTTCTCATTCTTCAGTCAATAAATGGCCCAAGCTTCCATACCGCTTGCAGCCTGGCACGGAACGTCTGCGAGGAAGATCTAGCGAGAGATTCAGTAGATATTCTCATCTTCACCTGGTCGTCCTCGGGAGTTTCTCGGATCTGATACATGGATACTGGGAGTAGATTTGTAGTACTGTCTAGGGATATATTCATATCCGCAGGTTCTCGCAGGGATTATTGATCAGTAATACGGTGGGGCCACGATGGCGTCGTCTTGCGACAAACCGTCTGTGAACTTCAGCGCGGCCCGTCTGCGTTCGTATAGACTTTCTCTGCACCGGCCTCCGAGTCCCCCAGAAGCTGCAAACGCAACCGCTGGAACTGCGTCCAGCCGCCAATGACAGGACAGAATGATGCTTCGGCCTTTCGGCCCTAACGACCGGCGATCCTCAGAAACAGGCCGAGAGGATCCATCATGGCGCCATCTGCTCGCCTGGATGAGGATCCTGTCTCGAATCAGGATGGCATCATGGAGTCATTCCGTTGTTCTGCTTAGGAATCACAGAGATTATGACTCCCAATTATGCCTGTCAGATGGGTTGTGAACGCTTTTATGTCCGCTATTGTATGCACCGGGAGCCGTTATGTACTATCTATGGACCGTCCCCGGTTTCTCCATGGACCGGACTGTCGGCCTTCACTTGATACGGAAATTTTCTAGTGGCACCATGAAGATAGTTAGGGATCCACTGCCTTAAAGTCCGTTTTTTCAAAATCCTATATTATGATCCAGACCGCCAGCTGCTGTAGAGAACTCCGTAGGCTGCTCGCATCCTTAAGGTCAACTCTCCGCTCTGGTGATACCCCTAGGCTCCCCATAGTATCTGTTTTGCAGCGCCGTTCTTGTATAGATTGCATCACCAAGAAGAGAACCAGTTTCCCGTTCCGTCATCGAGGGCGAAAACGTTATTTCTTGACCCACTGAGGAGTCGCTTGCCCATTGCGTCAAGAAGTGCGACAAGCATGGATCCGGAAAAGCAGACCATATTCGATTCGAATGCAACCACTCCAACACGATTGAGTGTCGATAATGGTAGAATGCCGCGCCCTCCATCTGGCGATACATTGCAGGAGGAGAAGACCAACGAGCTGCGCGCCATGGACACCCGACGCAGCCTGGAACTAGAGGGTGCACCTGCAATACATAGGCAGCTAAGCGATGTCGAAAAACAGGAACAAGAGCTCGAACGGAGAGAAGAGGGCGAAAATGCACCAAAAGATCCTAACCTAGTGGAATGGGATGGTCCGGACGACCCCGAGAACCCACAGAATTGGCCGCAATGGAAGAAGTGGTTGTATACCATGACGCTGTCGTCGTTGACGGTATGGATCACATTCTCCAGTAGTGTGTTCAGTGCAGCGACGGTGGTGACGGCGAAGGAATTCGGCGTGTCAACGGAGGTCACGACGCTGGGAACGAGTTTGACCGTGTTTGTAAGTATTTCATCTCATTGCGATCTCCCGCGTATCTTGTTACAATTGGGTCATGGTCCAAGTATAACCAACGCTAATTCTTCCATAGGGCTTCGCCGTCGGTCCCCTCATATGGGGTCCCATGTCCGAACTGTATGGTCGTATGCCGCCATTGTTTATTGGATATGCCATCTTTGCTATCTTCCAGATCCCCGTTGCCGTTGCTCAGAATCTGCAGACCATCCTGGTGTGTCGATTCTTCGTGGGTGTCTTTGGCTGTGCACCGTTAGCAGTGATCGGAGGCGCACTGGCAGATTTCTGGGATCCAATTGATCGAGGAGTCGCAGTTGCCTTCTTCTCTGCAGCCACTTTTGGAGGTCCTACCGCCGGTCCCATCGTGTAAGTTCATCCTCCTTGTTCTATATCTTCTCCAATACAAGAGGGAAGGGATACTAACAGACTACACAGGGGTGGTTTCATCACGAGCTCTCACCTGGGTTGGCGATGGACCGCCTGGATCACCCTGATCGCATCTGGGTTTTTCGGACTGCTCGCCTTCATCATTGTGCCTGAAACCTATGCGCCTGTCTTGCTGCAACGACGTGCCGCTCGTCTCCGCCAGGAGACAAAGAACTGGGCCTACCACTCGTTCCTCGATGAGCACCGTCCGAGCATGTCTGATATCGTCAACAAGTACCTCCTGCGGCCGTTCCAGATGCTCTTCCTGGAACCCATCCTAATCTGCATCACCATCTACCTATCCCTGATCTACGGAATCCTTTACCTCTTCTTCGAAGCCTACCCCATCTCCTTCGGAGAGGTTCGCGGCTGGAGGCACCCCGGTGTGGCCGCGCTGCCCTTCCTGGGCATCCTGATCGGTGTCTTCATCGGCACCGCCTTGATCTCCTACATCACCAAGACTCGCTTCGCGCGCAAACTGAAGAAGCACGGCCGCGTTGTCCCTGAGGAACGTCTTGTCCCTATGATAATTGCTTCTGTCCTGCTTCCCGCTGGTCTCTTCTGGTTCGGTTGGACCTCCAGCCCTCATGTCCACTGGTTCCCACAGGTTCTCGCGGGTGTGCCCATCGGATGCGGTATCCTGGTCATCTTCATGCAGGGCCTCAACTACATCATCGACGTGTACCTGATGTTCGCAAACTCAGCCATCGCCGCCAACACGCTCATGCGGAGTAGTGTCGGTGGTGGATTCCCCCTTTTCGCTGTCCAGATGTATCACAATCTCGGCGTGAACTGGGCGTCCAGCGTGCTAGGCTTCATCACCGTGGCCATGATCCCCATTCCCATCCTCTTCTTCTTCTACGGCAAGAAGATCCGCGCCATGAGCAAATTCTCGCCGAAATTCTAAGCGCGTTGCTCTCCGCCTCCTACGTGCCTTTTTTTTTTTAAATCTCACATAATCCGCGTCCTCGAGACCACGATCCCCGAACCGGTTCGATGAAACGATCACCTTGACGAGTTCATCATGCTCATGATTTTCATGAGCAAAAAAAGCAGCATATAGATTCCGCATGGGCGACAGATCATCAGCGATGTATATGCAGGATTGCAGAACATATTCCATTTTTTTCATCGGGAGTTCAGCATATGATGGCCCTGCATTTAACGTTATCGGTTCCTTTTTTTGTTTCCTCTCCTGATGGCGAGTTCATATACCTCTTCGTTTGTCGTTGTTATTATTGCTATTTCTTTTCTCTTCATATATCAGAGTATATAATGTATCAGTGAGACCCAAAGACGAAGGACGTGATATAGGAATAGAACTAATGAATTGATGGATATCCATCATTAAATCATTCATTCCTTGAATATTCGTAGTTAATATATTAAAGAACTTTATCAGGACATATTAGTACGTTCGTCCCACGCCGCGGTGATTCGTACCACTGTACTTCCACCGTAATATCTCCAACAATTCAGTTGGCCAAATAGCTAGAGTTGCTTGCAGGGACGTTTGGCGTCGTCCTGATCAACTTGGAAGGCATGGCCTCTCATTCCTCCTGGTAAGTCCTGCTGGGTTGGGTTGGATCGCTGGAACAGCAAGAGATATTAAAGGAATCTTTTTGCAATTTTAAAAAAGAAATTATAGACCGATATTGTAAATATTAGGAATGGTATATGTATATTTTGAATTGAATTGAATTGATATAGTAATACTGTTCGAATTTCAATTCATATTATCCGATATTCATTAAGGGCCCATTTTCTATGTTATTATTTCTCAGAGCAAATTGTCCCAAGGCGTCAACTCCTGACATGCAGAAAACACGCCCGACTGCCCCCTGACAGTAGGTCCTTATCCCTCCGTACAGAGAATCTAATATATGTAAATAGAACCTAGATGAAATCGAGATCACCCTCAATTTTTTTCTTATTCGTAATCAGAGATAAATAAGCAATGCGTACGGTACGGTACAGTCTAGTGTAGTACAGTATTAATCATCCAGAGGTATCGCAATCGCAATCATATCATATCATACGAACAGCTAATAATTACAGTATAATATCCAAAATGACGATTCTGCCTCGAGTGAGACATGTGCCTATAGTCATAGTAACGGTAACGGTACTAGTCATGAAGTAGAAGCAGAATTATCTCGTCGCAATGATATGTCACATGATGAATTTTTAGCCTTCCAAGGATACGATAGGAGGCTAAGATAGGAAGTTGAAGGGTCCAGTTGAGACCTGGACTTTCACCCGCACCACCAAGAATCGAGTAGATCAGATCAACCAATACATGAGGACAGGTGGGATGAAAATAGAAAAGTGCTTAAACAATGACTAATAACCACAGCTCCTGTATCCTATGTACCATGTCGGGTAGATACCACCGACAGAGAAAACGTTCAAAAAAAGGAAAACACGCCTGCAAGATCCAGTTCCACCTCAATACTCCAGCATCAGTAGACTACGATGTAGCAGCGTTGGCCGCTGCAGTTCTCGCCAACCTTTCCTCGACGCGCTCCTTGTGCTGCCGGTTTCTCAGGTGCACTTCAAAGTTCTCGACAGTCGTACCGGGTCCAGGTGTATAGAGTTTGCCGGGGCAGTCATGGCATCGGATTCGTGGCAGATACTGGTACTTCAACCTCTGGCCCGGGTGGGTGGCATTCGCATTTGCGACAGGCAGCATGGTTGTAGTATCGACGGCAGAGTAGCGCATCACGCCCTCAAATGAGTCGTTCGGATAGTTACGGTTCAGCTGTGCGAGGCCAGACACGAGCCAGGTGGGTGGTGGAGGCTATTCGATAGTCAGTGCACAGTTCTCAATACACTTGTCTCTTAATTTCCGTCAGGTTGGGCAGGACGGATGGACATGATTGGGAATCTTGTGATGCTGCCAGAGGTTCAAGATTTCAACTTACCCCCGGAACGCCAGGCTGTGGAGGATGAGGAGCGTCGATAGCACCAATCTGCTGAGCTGGGGTCTGTTGTTGTGTGTTTGGGTTGGGATTGGCTGGTCTAGCTTGAGAAGACAAACCGGCTTGCTGGGGTTGGGATTGCGGCGGTGGCATAGAGCCTGCAGTCAGTGCAACGCTTGGAGTGCTACTCTGCGAGATCTGGGGAGCTAGTGTGGACCCAGGCACGCTTGAGGCAGACTGAGGTCTATTCCTATTCTTCATATCTCGAAGCAACTGTCGGAACCGATCCCTATTGATCTTCAACTTCACGATGAGCTTGTCTGACTCGTCCATACTCTCCTCCCGGTAATCACGTCTTCGGGCAGACACTCTCGGTGAGTGGTGATGCAAGGACGGCTCCGGAGTCGTAGAGTGGGCAAGGTTAGAACGAAGGGCAGCTTGAGCAGCAGAAGCTGCTCCCCTCATGCCTCTTGTACGAGCTGTGCCTTGAGCGAGATGCGACCCGATGGCGGGAGAACCCGCAGATGAATCCTCACTATCGGATTCATCTGTCTCGTCGCCCCCGTCGCGTTGTCCTGGTACGGAGCGCCT
Organism: Paecilomyces niveus; assembly: GCA_003116535.1. Classification (NCBI taxonomy): domain Eukaryota; kingdom Fungi; phylum Ascomycota; class Eurotiomycetes; order Eurotiales; family Thermoascaceae; genus Paecilomyces; species Paecilomyces niveus. The sequence goes on from QEIL01000078.1 coordinate 120,613, forward strand.
ACTGCGGCCCGAACCGGACCGTTTGAAGAGGTGGCTCTCCTCTATCGAAGAGGCCGAGTTTGGTATAACGGATGAGACAACCATTGTCCGAATAGTACGTTGGCGGTCCTTGAGATCAGGCAGAGCCGGTCCACCACGACGGTTAACCGACCGTTTCTGCCGTCGTTGTTCTCGCGAAATCGAAACCTCTGTGCGCTCAAGCTCTGCTTCATTAAGCTCGTACAGATAAGGAGTGAATTCTTTGGCAGCCTGGAAAGGTCGAAAAGGCGTGGGGAGTGGTGTAGGGAGGAATGCGGATTTAAGGTCAGGGTCTTCGATGGGACGACCGTCGAAGGGATGTGAAAGGATGTACAGTGATTTGGTGAATAGCTGCGTCTGTTCCCGAATGGAATGAGCAATAGCCGTTGTGAACTCTCCTGACAGAGAAAGATCATTTGTCATCTGCAGCGCAAAGTCCTCGGGTGAATTGTAGGGATTGTTCATCTCCCATTCGAATTGGTCAACCAGCGTATGTTGTCCAATGGTGATGTTCAGCTTTATCAAAATGCGCATTTCATCGTTTTTGTGCGAATAATATGGCAATTGGGGATCTAGGGGGTCGTCTTCAACGTACACTTGCGGATAGTAATCCACAAGCTGCTCCTGGATACTTTGGGATATCTGGCGTACGAGCGGAACACACGATTCGAGCGGGAGACCCAGGTCTTCGACGAACTTCTCCGCGAAGAGATCGGGAGATGTCACCCGGTCATGGAGGTTCCACGTAAACGTGTCTCGAATCTTGATCTTATCCCAGTCGATATCCAACCGAATCGGGACGAGGTCTTCGATCTGTTCATTTTGGATCTTCATGTCCTTGCGGGAGATCCGCAACTCTCTGGACTTTCTGCCTCCCGGGTGGCGGCGATTGGAGGGATAGAGTAACTGCGGGTGCTGATTCCTCAGATCCGTTCGCGCATTGCCGTAGCCTTCGTAGCCAGCGCCATAGAGAGCTGCGGGATTGGTCTGATTATCCCGCCGCAATGCCAGATAATAATCCCGCTCGGCACGTTTCTGCTGGAGGATCTCTTGGCTGGGATTATGCCACGCTTCTAGGGCGGAATGGTGGAACTCGCGGTGAACATATTGCTCCAGGAGGATCTTATCTGTTGGTGTTTCGCGAACCCGTACCGGCAAGCCTTCTGATGGCGATGAGGATCGAATAACCGAACCGGAACGTGACCGTTTCCTCCTTGCTGCCGTGCCATTCGCGCCGTTCGACTGCGGAGACGTGGACTGCTGGTTCGTAGCTGATTGAGACTCCCCGACAGACACACCTGAAGCTGCCAGAACAGCTTTGGCGTTCTGTTTCCCTTCCGCGATCGCGTCCTGGGAGGTCCCGTTGGCGTCTTGTTCCGCCGCGTTCGAGCTCTCCGCGTTCACTTCTACGGCGGAGCTGGAGCGATTCTGGGCTGCATCGTGCTGAGGTTCCTGCGAGGAGTTTTCCGGATTTGAGGAACTCCCTGCGGGAAAGTCCGCGGATGACATTGTTTTTTTTTTAAGGATGTTATACGTGTCGCTCGCACCGAGACACGTCAGAGCACAAAGATGGCAAGACGACAGCTACGATAGCATCGTTGAAAGGGCCTGGAGAGACAGCGCATCAAGGTCAGTCAGGTGGGAGCTTCATCGAACGCGATACCATCGCGACGAGACATTGCAAATAACTTGATCGGGACAGGGGAACGAAAGCGTGACCTGTTGGGGAGACGGTCGCGACCAGCGCATGTTGCGCAAGAGCAAAAAAAGCATCGCCATCCGCCCGGGCGGGCGCGACGACCGGCAAGAATCACAAGGGGAAGAGGGCCAGCGACCGCGATCAAGTGGGATCAAAGAGACATACCACAGCCAGCAAAGTAGGCCAGCCCGTCGGCCAGCGGTCGAACAGTCCGGGAGAATCAGAGGGTCGTCCCAGGCAGGACGACTGAGTGGATGGGTCTGGTCTGGTCTCGTCTCTCTGTCCGGTCGGCGTCTGGTTGGGGCTCGATCGCTTTTCCGCGCACGCGCAGGATCTGCCGAAGCGCCGAATCAGCTGACAGCCGGGAAACGGGCCGATCTGTAAAATTAAAAAAATAAGAAAAAGATGATGGCAGAAGTCCGTGAAGTTTTGTGGATCGCGCCTTTTGCGTTGCGGCTTCTGGTTCCTGGTTGGTTTGCGGCGCTCTGGAAGAGAGAAGAAAGAGAGTCGTGAGCGCGAGTGGAAGAAGGACAAGCCCGCCTCCCGCGCCCCGTTATTATTATTTACCACTGGCCGCTTCCGTAGAGGCAAGGAGCAGCATCGTCCACGAGGGTCTTCAGGGACGATTCTATACGAATAGAGGCTGGCAACGCCATCTCTACAGCGCTTCAAACCGTCTTCTCACAGCCATCCACCGCCATCTGGTCCTCTCCTTCGATCTCATCCCGCCGCCAAAATTACCTGTATCATTTCCGTATTCGTACCGTCTCCGTAGGCCTCCGCCGCGCTAGCCGCTTCGGGCGGGCGGGCAGAATTTGTATCACGTGATTACAACTCTCTTATGCGCCAATGACCGTGTCATGATCTCGATTGGGCTGAGGTTGTGTGCAGGAGTTAATTTCACAAAACTTTATTCAATATAGCTCCTCGCAAGCATTATATTAACTATAACAGATCTTAAACCCAAGGAATTTTTTCTATATAAACAGCAGTATATGTTACGGACCAACCATGGAGAGGTATAACCACAGCAGTGACAAAAGGTGAAACCCTACGGCGCAGCACTATGACCAGGTGGACATAAAGTCATGTGACAAAGGAGTCCGCGAAGGGCCCAAGGAAGAAAGTCCATAAAGGACTCAAGCAAGGAAGGGCATAAGGGACTACGGGGAAGTAGTCCGTAAAGGGCTCACAAGATAAGATAGTCGAAGGACTAGAAGAGGAGGGATATAAGGACGTTCATTCCCACCCAGCAATTATATTTAGTTCTTCGTGATTATTCTTATTCAGATACTTAGCTGTTTGATTTGTTACTACTATCTACTACGGGTCAGTAAGAACACTACCACTGAGATTACGATCGAGATGAGCCCTACTTCTGACTTAACCGTTGTTCACCTTTGCGAGACCCTTTATGATATCTTTGACAATCCTTACCGAGACGCACTTCGGATAGGCAGTATACTGAATACTGTGAAGACTCCAACGTATCGAGAATCACCAGACGAGAGTCACACGGACTTGACTCGCTTGATCCTTTACCTAACTATAGCAGATAGAACGGTTAAGACCCAGATACTGGGGCGTGACAGTATAGGTATATAACATCCCAAAAACTACTTTATAAAATCGTATCAAGGGCCAAATTACTAAATTCACCAATTATAAATACCAATAATATTTGACCCCCTATTTAAAAAAAATCCTTTTTTTAATAGATAATTGAGTAGGATTAGTAAAGATCTATTCCTTCATATATTATTGTTCTATTAGGTAAAAACAGTACTTACCGCGTACGGCACAGATCCAAGCGGCGGCTGTGTCAGAACCTGAAGCCAGGATCCAGGAGTCCGGCACCTAATAGAGGACAGGACGTAGAAATAAATAGAAAAACAATGTATAAGATCAGCCGCGCCGCCAAATCTTTGTATTGTCAGGCATACCCGCCAAAATCAGCTTGGAGACGTACTGTTCATTAGTGGTTTTTCACAAGCTAATCAAATGATGCTATCCCCTAAATTTTTCGTTTTTAGACACACCTCTGTTTCACAACAGGGCCAGATCTATTATATTAGCATAAATGATGCACACAGGCTGTCCTAGATTTCATAGGAGAAAGGAAAAGGAAGTGGTGAAGCTTGGGCAGTTTGCAAGATGGTATAGAATCGGTAATTGACAAGACATGGCTACAATTCAAATGGTTCATCATTGATGTTTTATATATTGCTCTCTTTTCTTTTGTTATAAGGAATAGAGTTTGTGGTCACAACTTCCACTTTTCTCGTTTTATATATTCGCAAGTGTGGATACCTATATATATATACTGGTGAGGAAAAAGTTTTGAGACAGGATGACCTCGTCGCCAGAGTGTCAGTCATATCGCCTTCCACTTCGGGTCGAGACAGGGAGGTCGAAGTTTTGGCCTGGTCCTCCGCGGCCCGAGATGGCAACCTGAAACTGATTGGCAGGCAGGCCTCGATCTGAGACACTGTCTTGCTCGATCTCGCGGGTGATGTGAATGATGTGACGAGTCGACTCGTCGTCGCCATTGCTTTCCTTGTCCTGAAAATGGTAATCCTGGTCGCCCTCCATTCTACTGGTACCGACATTTGACAGCTTGATGTGGGTGCGTCGCCCACCCGTGCCGCCAATGGTCACCAGGTTGATGTCTCGGGACCTGCCGGGTGTCCTCTCGCTCGCGCCATACGAGGGGGCGAGACTGTGGAGGAGATGGCGCAGCATGGGCATGGAGCCGGCGATGATGCCCAAGTCGCACTCGAGCACTGTCAACATGACAATTTTGCCGATCTGGTCTGTAGCGCCAGCCATCAGCTTTCTGTCTTTTCATTGCGTTCTCTTTTCCCCCCAAAGAGGCGGGGAGGAGGGGGGGGGGGGGGGGGAATATACAGTATCTCTCAGCAGGCGTAGTATAAGCCCACGTGTAGGTTATGCGGATAGTGGTGGCCACCGACGCAAAGACACCAAGCGACAGCACTCCCATAGTTAGGAGCTTCATCTTCCGGGGCATCTGGAGGTGGCGGAGCAAAAAAACGGGCACCAGTGCGGTGCTTATATCGGTAAAGATGTTGACAGCCGAGACGAAGTACGACACTCTCAGAATGACCTTCTGACCCGAGGTGCAGTCTCCCGGCTCGCCCCATGCTGCCGACACGGGCTTGCACTGGAAGATCGCCACGGGCCATGATATCTGCCAGACGATCCAGCTCAGGGCGAACAATGCCCACAGGGCATTTCTGTATATCTTGTTCAAGTTCTTGGCAAGCCGGAGCAGCGTCCAGATGATGCTCGTTTTGATGAGGGCGCCGTCCAAGACGTATAGGAACTGCCAGATTATCGTCCACAGCCCTATCTTGTACTGCATGCCGACCGTGATAATGTCATCGTGCGACCCGATACCGCTGAACGCGAGAACAATGACGGAGGCATTGTGTCCAAGGTTGATGATCTAGAGAGAGGGTCAGGTAGCCGTTCGCAATCCAGATTTGTCCGGCGGTCAGAACAGTGCAAGACTCACCCATCCGGCAAGCATCAGCCAATCCTCGACGGAGAACGATCGTAGTGAGATGCGGACGTAGAACCGCAGGCCCGCCACAATGCTGGAGAGGATGGTGAAGACGATGGTTACCACCAACAGAGCGAGCGCCAGACCCTCGGGCCGGATGGGCTCATACTCGGTCGTCGTCAGATCTTTGGCCATGGTTGTAGCACCACCCTTTGATGGAATTTTATATAGAGAAAACTCCCCTTCCCCTTGGCGAAAGTTTTCTCTCTCCCAGCCTCCAGGTGCACGTTATATTGTTGATGTGTATCCTGGGTAAAGCGCAAGTCGGAAGCGTCTTATACCTCATGGGACCACCTAACATTCGCTCGAAGACTCTTGGCGTCTGAGCCGAGGAGGCAATTCTAAGAGCGAGCCCAGTACGGAGTATTTTCTGCTCTAATCAGAAACCTTGTTGCCAGGGACTAAGTTTGGACATGACTCATGACCCACTAGTTGCTGGCATTATAAAGTCCAATCAGTATATTATTTTGGCTCTAGGATCCTGAAGCTTCAAGGATCCTTTTATTCCTCTCTATCCTAGGAGCTAGCTAAACTGGATATCCCCAGTGTGTTGCTCTAGGCCTAATCGGGGAAGGTGTGGCATGGTGATACCACTTTATACATCTTATATATTCCCACGGCTCCCCCTGGTAAGTTAGTGGAGGTGCCATTAAGCGTGACCCTGCAGAACTATAATTGGTCCCTGTTGGAATTCGACGCGGCATGGGTGAAACCAGGTCCAATATTGCTGGTAACTAGACCAATCGTAATTTCTGGCGTAGTGTCTTTCAGGGGATTGAGTTATTCAACGGCCGCGGATGCGGCACAGCTCTTCTCGTGCCCATTAGACTAGATTAAAGTTGACCGGGGCCCGGCGGGATCTCATGATCCAATCGCGCAGGACGATGATGCCTTCGGAGTATCGGTACGAATCCTTCGGATTCCTACCGAAGTACGGCGAAGTGTGTCAAAAATCCCTGCCTGCGCTAGTAAGATCAGCAATATTCAAATTACACCCTTATAATTATAACTGTGAGCTTTCTTTTTAGAAGCTCTTTGTATATGAGGAATAAGATCCATAATATAATAGATCTCTAAAGGATCAATTCCATAGTTAAGGTAAAAGCTTGAATTTGAATAGCACTAGAATGGGGTGTTTTTATGGGTGTTATTGGTTGGTATAATCACTAGCATGATCGCTGGCATGGTCACTGGCATGGTCACTGGCACAATTGCTAGTAGGATTGCTGAAGGAATGGTTGCTGGTATAATCAATTAGGATTTGGAAGATAGAATTCATCGTAAAGAACTTCATTTTTAATAAAATAATAGATAAAATAACAGTCAAAAACAGTCAGTAGCAGTCAGGAGTTCTAGGGTGGAGGGTGTAATTTGAATACTGCTGATCTTAACGGCGCAAAAACAGGGATTTTTTGACACACTTCTCCATAGGAAGGTGTTGTTACTAAGGAAAGTCTGCACCGTCGTCGAATGTGGGTTTTGGTACTTCTGCGGGGAGCGGGTCGGACCGCCGGGGGTGATTCCGGAGGTAGTATTAATATCTTGCACGGATCAGTTGGGCTGTCTTAAGTATGCTTTCGCGGCCGGAAAACCGTGACTACAACTCACCCGACCTCGCGCAACTGCTCCGTAGATCAGCGCACCTTATACGGACCCTCAATATCTCATATATAAATCCATTACCAAATAAAATACACCCCTAGTTATCCCTAATTTTTAAATAATCCTTATCCTAATCATCCCTAATCCCCTAATCCCCCAATCCCTAATTTTGGGGTGTATTCACCTAATTACGGTGGTAAAACAAAAAGTAAAATACAAGAGGTGGGATGAGTTCTATAAAATGGTCTGTGTGGGGTGTGGTTCACTTATTTTACTGTAACCTCCGGAAGTGTTCCGAACCACCCTGGTCTAGTCCGGGGAAACTTACGCCTACTACTACCTCCGTAAGGGAGCTTACACCTTGTCTGCCCAATAATAGCTTTCTTGATAACGGCCCCCAAGGCATGAGAAGGTTGGTGAGACTATGGAGGTTGCAGGCGAATATTTTCGCCCTCCTGTCATACTGCACCGGAAAGAAGTGCTTCTCTTGAAGCCCTGATCAACGCGTCCGTGTAGGCATACACAAGGACCCTTGTCTGGTGGGAGACTTGTCCTTTGGCCAAAACTTATCCATCATACCACCCGGCACCGTAGGCAAGGACAGAAAAATACAAGGATCACGATGTTACCTTGTTCCTCCGTAAATAATAGGGGGCTTCAGGAGTCGCCTTAGTGTTGGTATTGAGTCGAGTTAAAGCTCAACGCGACTTAACTCGACTTGCCAAGACCCCTGAGTTGAGCTTAAAACCTTGACTCAACTCAACTTACGAGTCATTGAGCTCAGCTCATCGAACCTAGTCACTGCCTAGATGCCCACACCGCCGTTTTATGCGGTGATTAGTCTTCACGGGTTTCAAGATGTGTTGGGAACTTGTCACAGTGTGGGAGACCCCCGAACCCGCTTCTGCTGACGCGGTTCCTGGATGGACACTTTCATCAAGTACGGAAGTACGTAGGTACGAAGTCAAGCAACCCTGCATACGGAATCGTACGAAGTATCCTTTCGTGGTAAACATCCGGTGATAGTCCCGGCGCTAACTGAGCCACTGATAGCCCAGAGTAGGATGGAGTTGGTCATCCAATAAACGAGAGACGTCCTTAAATAGGAAGGGCTTGTAGCTGCTCTTTAAGTATCCTGGTCATTCCCACGTTCTTCATTCCATCCACTTTCGCATACGGGCCGAGAACACCAGAATAGCGCGGGAAGAGAAGAAAAAAAGATGCCTGGAACAGCAGGCGAGCAGCTTCCAGCCCTCCCTTCGGATCTGACGCCTGAGTGGCTGGGAGCCAAACTCGGGCACAAGATCAAGTCGGTCGAGAATACGCGAAGCATTTGGGGCACGGCCAGCAAGCTGTTCTACGCCATCACGTACGAGCATGAAAGCAGCGACGAGAGGCCGACGCATGTCTGCGTCAAGGGCGTCTTCGACCCCAAGATGATCGAGGAGCAACCGTGGACAGTCAGCCTGGCGCAGCGCGAGGCCGAATTCTTCACCAAGGTGGCGCCCACCGTGAAAAACATGATCTTCCCCAAGGGCTGGTGGAGCGGCACGAGCGACAAGCAGGGCATCGCCATCATGAACGACCTGACCAAGGAGGGCTGCACCTTTCCCGCCGAGGTTGCCTCCTACCCGGTCGAGAAGGTCATGAATGGCGTCGAGCAGCTGGCCGGCCTGCATGCGCAATACTGGGGTCAGAGTCAGGAAGATCATCCTTGTAAAGAAGTCCCCTTTTGCTCTGTCCCAACGTTCCTTTTGTGCTTGCCAGTCATCTAACACGGCGACAGGGATCTGGAACAACTACGATCCGGCCATGAAATTCATGTGCACGCCCTGGGACGAAGTAGTTCGGACCCCCGGCCGACCCCAGCTGCCCGAGTACCTGATGGACGGCAAGCGATGCAACGAGGCCCTCGATCGCTACTACGCCGAGCGCAACCCGCGATTCCGCACACTGCTTCACGGCGACACGCACATCGGCAACATCTACTTCACAGCCGACGGGCGCATCGGGTTCCTGGACTGGTCGGCCTTCCACTTCGGGTCGTGCTTCCACGACGTTGTCTACCACATGACGGCTATGCTGAGCATCGAGGACCGTCGCGCCCACGAGATGGAGATCCTGGACCACTACCTCGAAACGTTGCACCGGCTCGGCGGGCCCAAATTCGACCGTCACAACGACCCCGAGGTCATGATCGAGTACCGGCGGTCCTTCATGACCAACGTCATCTGGCTCATCTGCCCTGACGGGCTACAGACTAAGGAGCGCGTTGCTGCCTTGTGCGAGCGCACCGTTGCTACTTACGACGACCATAAGGTCATTGATGTCATTCTTGATGCGCCCAAGCCGGCTATTTGAGAACTGAGGACAGGGGATCGTCTTCCCCCTAATCTATAAAGGCGATTAAGGAGGTTAGATATTAAGAAATAGTTATAGGAAGGTATTCACCAGGTTCGCCGTTCAAGAGACATCAAGATATCCCTCGAGGTTGTCAATAACCTCCTCCCGCACCCTCGCGGGGTTAGAATACGACACTATAGATGTGAGGCGGAAAAAAAAAGCAGACGACATGACGGTGAGGTCGGAGGGAGGATGGGACGTGGTGGTCATCACGTGGACGACAACCAAGCAATCTGAAAACGGAATCCCCCACAGCGAGCGAATTCAACAAGAGTAAGTAGTGATCTCACGGTATTCATTGGAAGCTCCCACAGCTACTATATGGTGACTATATGGTGGAGAGAAGACACGGTGGACACATAGTGTTGATGTCGAGACTTCTCACATTCTATGACGGAATGTATATATTGGACCACAGCTGCACTCATTCAACCAGACTTTCCTCCTAGACAGCCTCGAACGATTAAATGGGAATAGGTACCGACATGCAAGGTCTATTACGTCTCATTATTATTAATGCGAGGACTTAAACCAAGGATGCCACCTATACAATGGATTGCGTATAGTCAAAGATCAATAAACCTGCGGCTTGTCTGCTACTAGAAGACGGTGCCAAAAATGGAAGATGAAACACGCAAGACTTTCCCACAGGGCACTCAGCTCAAAGCCACGTCAGCGATGACGGCTCTATGGTCCGAGTTATAGACCCCGTCGTCAAACCTGTTCGGTAAGACGGCATACCCCTTGGGTGTCCATGGCAAAGCAATATCCTTACCGGTATTCTCATTCCCATCAGCTGTTTTATTTGTCGGTCCCAGTAGGATATAATCGATACGCTTTTGCGGAACACCCTCATAGCCAAATCCCGTGAAGGTATTCTCATTACCATACCTCTCAGCAGGATCTATGAGTTTCTGGCTATCCACGAGGGGCGAAGTATCCGCCGTCAATGCCGTATAGGCTTCTTGAGTTTCCTTGCTGTTAAAGTCGCCGGACAAGAAGACACCCGAGAACACGTCTCCGTATTGGCCTGCATAGTACTTGTTGATCCTGTCCAGGATAATGCGTGCAGCTTCTGATCGTGACTTTGATCCCTGGTCGTCAAGGTGAGTATTCAATGCAAGAATGGTCTTCTGGCTGGTGTAGTGTTTGAAGACACCGATTGTCACAATACGTATCGAGGCCGCATCCCATCCTTTTGACGGTTTTGTTGGCGTTTCAGATAGCCAGACAGTTTCCCAGCGTAATAGTTTCCAGACAGCTGGATGGTAGATGATTGGAGAGTACTCTCCGGCCTCTTTGCCATCTTCCCTTCCGACTCCTATATACGCCCATTCTGGACCCGTAGCAGTATTGGCGTCAGAGGCTTTGTTGAGCCCAGAGAGAATGTCCGCCAATTGCACATGGAGCACCTCTTGTAAGCATATAAAAGACTCCTGGTTATGCCTAGTATTGAAGAGCAATTCATTGAGCAGGAGCTGCTTGCGATCCGCCCAAGGCTTCTCCCCCTTGAATGGAGACGAAGTCGCGTATCGGATGTTATGAGTGAGGATGCGGATAGGTAGCTCCAGCGTCGAGGTCATGTCAACCCTCCACTGATTCAGCTGAAGCCCCTCAGAGGAGATTGAGAGACTGGTTGGGAGAAGACCTAGCAGGAGCAACCCGTACAGGTATAGAACTGGGGAAAAAAGCCCTCTCATCATAGCAAGGGATGCTCTGGCTGGCCCCAGATTCAACAATTCCCTTCTCTAGCTCTACGGTACCGCTACCGTATACTCTAGAGGATCTGGGGAACCATCAGACCAGCCCAGGAAACTCACGGAACCAGCAAAGGGATCGTCCAGCAACCACGGGAGAAAGCCATGACGTTGTCTGCGGGAGAGCGAATGGACTCCTCTGCCGCAGCGGGCGGTCAGTCAAGTCTCGCGAAGCCCTGCCAAACCCCACCGTCAACCGTCTAAAACCCCGCCAAACCGGTTGCACACGACCTTAATCAGATCGAAAGAGATCTTCATTCTTTCACCTCCACCCGAGAGCATTTCTGCATAATTCCTCCAGTGTGAGGACCATCAGACACAATGGCAGAGAACCAGGCCCCCGAGGTTGGTAAGTGTATCCCTAAGGACCTTTGCGCTATCTAATCGCACTCTTCCAAAAGAGGTTGTGAATTTTACCCGTTTATTTTCGATCGTTTGTCGTGACGGCATCAAGGCGCTCCGGAGCATCTTCCCGCTCACCTTTGGAGTTACACACGATGGTAGAGAAATAGAAATCTTATACCTGACTGACAATTTGTCTCCTTGACGCTAGACTACACCTTGAACAACCCCGATACCTTGACCAAGTACAAGACTGCCGCGCAGATCTCTCACAAGGTCCTAGAAGCTGTCTCAGGTATGCTTACCTCTGCTCCTAGTTTTTAAGAAGCTCCGATTGACGGTTTCTCGCAGGATGGTGCACTGAAGGAGCGAAGATTGTAGAGCTCTGTCAGAAGGGTGACCAGCTCCTGGAGGAGGAAATTGCCAAGGTCTACAAGGGCAAGAAGGTCTCCAAGGGTACGTGGTAGCGAGTGCATCTGCAGGCTGTAAGAAGGAATCATCTGTATTGACAGACTTTTTTTTTTGGGAAAAGGTTTTGCTCACCCCACAACGGTCTCTCCGAGCTCTTACGTGACCCCATACACTCCTCTGGTCTCTGACGCGGAAGAGGCAAACACGACCCTGAAGGCTGGAGAGGTCGTTAAGATTCAATTGGGTGCCCAGATTGACGGATTCGGAACCATTGTCTGTGACAGCATTGTTGTTGCCGGACCAGAAGGACCGAAGGATGTCATCACCGGCCGCGAAGCTGACCTCCTGCTTGCGACACACTATGCCAATGAGTTGCTTCTGAGACTCATTGTTCCTCCTGGCCTGCTGGCTAGCGGATCCGAGGAAGAAAAGCAGAAGGCCGCTGCCGAGAAGCCCCCAACTCAGACCAAGATCTCCAGCTTGATCGAGAAGGTTGCTAAGGCGTACGACTGCAATGTCGTCGAGAACACCACCAGCTGGCTGTTCGAGCGCAACGAGATCGAGGGCAAGAAGAAGATCATCCTTAACCCCGGTGCTGGTGTCAAGGGAGAGGGTGTCCCTGAAGTTGGTGAGGTCTGGGGTGTCGAGATTGGCATCAGTTTGGGATCTGGAAAAGTCAAGACCTTGGAGCACCGCCCGACCCTCCACCGCCGTACCACCACCACATACATCCTCAAGCGCCCTAGCTCGAGACAGACTCTATCTGAAATCGTCAAGAAGTTTGGAACCTTCCCCTTCAGTCTGCGTCAGCTCGATGACGAGAAGGCCGGCAAGGTCGGTGTCGTTGAATGCGTCCGTGGCGGCGTCGTCCGACAGTACGAGCCCGCTGGTGACTCTGACAATGCTCCTGTGGCTAGAGTCCTGACCACCATCGGTAGGCATTGTTCCTGAATTTCCATTCTCGATAGGGGATATATTTTTTAAGGTTCCGTACTGACCCGGTTGATAGCTATCACGAAGAACGGCATCACCAAGCTTTCTGCCCCCCCGACTCCTGATCTTTCCAAGATAAAATCGGACAAGAAGATTGAAGATGAGGAGATCCTGAAGATCCTTGAGCGTCCGATTGCTAGGTCTACCGGTGCAAAGGGTAAGAAGAACAAGAAGAAGAAGAAGCCCGCCAAGAAGACCGCCCAGGAGGACGAGGAAGAGTCCAGCGATGAGGAGTAAATTCGATGCGGGGACGTGGCTTTCTCGCATTTCCAGTCAGGTGTATCCTTCCCATTGGAAAGACACTGTCGATGATTCCCCTGAGCTGCATTTGCATCCTGAGGAGAAGGGGATATGGCATTGGTAGTTCCAACAAGACCCCAGCAGTCCGCGGGATCCGGTCCTGTGTTGGTTGATATGATCATGTAAAGGGCCTCTTTTTTTTTTTTCTAGGTAGCAGACGAAATCAAACAAAAATGGTCTACATCAAATGCTGTTCCATGCAGGCGTTCCATGTAGTCGGGGAGTACTCCCTGGATTCACATCGACCTTCACCACAACTCCAGGCAACCCACCACAACAACTTGAGGAACACATTGTACTAGGGAGTCCTCCCACCTCATGGCCCTCTGTATAAATAACCATCTCCACCCCCCACAACGCGTCTCTGATTTCTTCTCCTTACAACCACCTCACATCCTCTGTTGCTCTGCTTCTCTCCTTGCCCCTGGACACCAGAACTCGAGCACACGTACTACCTTACGAGGTTCTTCTTTCTAACACCACTTCTACACTCTTTATCTCTCTTCTTCACGTCTTTTCGGAACTTTTCACCAGATCTTGGCGTTGTTTTGTTTTGTGGTGGTGCAGCCCCCTTGGGACAGGCTGAAGGGCCAGTCGGGGCGGTTCCCTCGAAAACTCGCTAGATCTCTCGAGCTTCCCGCTCTCCTTCCTCTCCTTCAACCCGCGGAGAACGCGCGGGCTGGCTATAGTTCCAACGGTAACGTCTGGTGAGCTTTTTGCCAGCCTGGGAATCGTTCACCGGTAAGTGCTCTTCCTTTCTAGATTAAAAATTTCTGTCAACTAACGGTGCGCGTCGCAGTCCCTGTCGAGTCTACATCTACAATGGCTCCGAACCTCCGCTCTTCCTCCCGCGCCAGGTCAAATACTTCTCGACCGTCTACTCCTCTCAACGTGCAAGCTGCTGTGAATTCTTCTTCTTTTACAGACTCTGCAAGACCCAGAAAGCAACGTCGTACTGGCCGAACTTCACGTGTTGGAGTGGAATCTGCGCAAGATGAGCCTCGCGAGGATGAAGGACACCATGAGCTCTCCGGAGCAGGACTGCAGTCGACAGACGTCCGGACACCAACACCGAACACTGAATGGGTTGAACCTCCTCTTCGAGCACCAGCACCTAGCTACGTCGACACACCTTGGTCAGCAGTTTCAAACTCTTTGAACCCTGTTCTGTCAGACATGCGGCCTCTTGGAGCAATGCCCAACGCCAGCGATCTTCGGAAAGCAGGACTCTCCTCTACAAAGGCTGCACCACGTTCTGTCATCGGCAAGAAACGCACAAACACCGGTGCCAACGCTGAAAATGGCAGTCATATCGAAGAACGACCGAAATCTGCTTCAACATCAACAGAAGAGCCGGCGACGGGTACCGCTAATTCCAAACCCAACGCCAACCAGCTCTCTGAGAATACGACTGAAGCCGACGCCTTCGACCTGCAGGCACTCCCAGTTCCCCAATCGACGCAGTACAATGTCGACAAGATCAAGTCGGTGGTAGAGAATGCTCTCCGCCTGGCTGAGGCTTCTGGGGACCGGGCAGTTGCCCGAGGTCTTCGCCGCTTGTGGACCGATAGCGGCAAGGACGGTTTTTTCCTTTCCGTCCTGGACGGGGTGGTCCGCCAAAAGCCGGCCGACGAGCACAAATCGGCGTTCCAGGGGGTGATGCGCGATGCCTTCAAGTCTCTGCGCGCAGAAGGGCAGTCTGCCGCCAAGGCCAGCACGCCCCCTCGGACACGCACTCGCTCGGCCACAGCCACCTCGTCCTTGTCGTCGGCTAAGTCGCTCGACGCAGACACCTTCGCGCCGGCCGTGAGCGCAGGAGAAAACCCTCCCCCCAAGCCCAAGGGCAGGGCAGCGAAAGCTGCTTTGCCCAAGGGTAAGGGTAGGGAGAAGGGCCGGATCTCGGAGCCCCTCCTGCGTTCGACCGCTTTCTCGGCCAGCGAGGCCTCTCAGCAGCGCAAACGCGCTTGGCAAGAAGACCCCGAGTTTTCGGAGGAGACTATCGCGGAGAAGAAGCGTCGTCTGCGGCGGACGTTCTCGGACCTGGTAGCTCGAGAGAGCCACTTGCGGTCCTCGTTGGGACCAGAGGGCTGTGCGTCGCCTTCTGGTTCGGAGTCCGGGGCTCCCAACGGTGAGAGGGTGAGGAACCCTCGCACCCCTCTCACGTAAGTTCTCTCCTCTCCTCGTTGAACATGCTTGCGCTACTGATGCTAACGTCACTCTAAAGCCGCGGTGAGCCCCTGGAGAATAACGACTTCTGTCGGCAGTGCGGCCGAAGTGGGCAGCTCCTATGCTGCGATGGATGCGTCAACTCCTACCACTTCTCCTGCTTGACTCCTCCCCTTGACCCGGCCAACCTGCCGGAGGGAAAGTGGTTCTGCCCCTCATGCTCGATGAGCGGGCCCTTTGGGGCGTTGTTGGAAGAACTTGACAAAGCTCCCGAAAGGGACTTCCAACTCCCCCTAAAGACCCGAACCTACTTCGAGGGGGTCAAGACCGGAGAAGATGGTAGGTACGAAGAGGTACACCCGCGAGTCAAGAACGCCGCCCGCGCAAGGGGCGGTCGTTACGGGTTCCTCGACGACCAGCACCGTCTGCGGCTATTCGATTCCAAGAACAAGCTGATCGTCTGTGTCGCTTGTGGCCGTACCACGAACGGGGTTCGCCCGATCGTTCAGTGCGACTACTGTCCTTGTGCCTTCCACATGGACTGTGCCAATCCACCACTGGCGATCCCGCCGCCGCAGAAGCCCGGCAGTGACAAGGCTCACCACAACTGGATGTGCCCCAACCATGCAGAGCACGAGCTCTACAAGATCGCGCCAGGAGAGAACGGATATGGACGAGTCCATCGGATCCGGCGCCCCCGCCATCCACGCGTGGTTGATGTCGATGTCCTGCCGGAGGACAGCGAGGTGGAGGAGCTCGAGGAACAGGAGTCGCAGGGTATCGTGTACCGCGTCTCGGAGAAGGGTCTCAAGCTCGACTTCATCGAGCGTATCAAACAGTTCGTGAAGAGGCCCTCTTTTGTCTAAATGACTTTGTTGCTGACATATTATCCTACAGTGAGAACTTGGAAGCTGAGATTCGGGCCGCTGGCGCTGCTCAGTATAGTGAGTACGCGAAGAAGAAGCTAGACCAGCTCATCGCACAGGCGACTGCGTTCTACGCTTCTCAGCCTCCTAGCTCTCAGGTCTTCGACAACAACGATGCCACAGCAGATATCCTTGCTTCTCGGTCGGCGGCTGATCGTGAAGCTGCCATGAACCTCGCATCTTTCGCTCAGGGTAACCAGGCCATGACAAATCTGCAGCCTGACAAGATCGGCATTTTGATTGACCAGCTACGGGCGAACGCTCCCAAGGACCTTCCCAAGGCGGATACCGAGCTTGAATCCCTCCGCGCTCTACAGGAGCTCATCAACCGTCGCATCCAGACACTCACCGAGAGTTCATCTTCTGACTGAATACCACCAGTGGAATAACTGGCCATCCTTTCGACCTCGTCTTTGGACTTCATCTCCTTATTTATGGCTCACCACGATTTACGCCTTAACTCGCTCTCATCTTCACATTCTCATCGTTTCTCAAAGAAGAAAAAAAAGTAGTTGAAGCAAAAGCGTCTTCTTATCTCTTTTCAATCCACGAACACAGCGATGTTGTTACTTTGCTACCGAGATCCTCATATGCATTGGGTCGGTCCACGACTGGGTTGGAGTTAAAAATCCATTTCTCTTTTTCCCAAACAAGCTGGCGTTTTAGGGGTTTACTTCTTCGAAATCATCATCTTCGAGTTGCAGCCGACGTTCCACGTTCGGCTACCTCTTTTCCGCTTCGACAACGTGTATTTATGAACCAGCCTTGTCGGTACTCTTTGTCCTGTCCATTTTTTCCCTTCTGAAGAATGGTTGACTTGGACAGAATGGTGGTGCCTACTTATTATCGGCGTTGCATCTTCTTCCAACAGCGTACTTTCCTGCCTTTTATTCCTCCTATCATGACATATCTTGATAGTCGATTGGGATAAATGTGCAATAGACCTGCTCTTCTCATCTCAACGGAGCGCATTCTACTCCCTCTTATCCCTCCTATCATAGCAATCTTGATAGTCGAGCGGGATAAGTGTGGTGGAACGTGATCTACTCCTTGAGTCACAGAACGACTCATCTTTTCACCGCGGCAGATCTTCATCCTCCCTTCTATCCCTCCTATCGGAACAACCTCGATAGTCGACTGGGATAATTGTGTGATGGAAACCGCTGGTCTTCTTTTCAGCTTGCTCACTTGTATTTTCTCAGGGAATTTGTCTGTTTTGTTGCAAGGAAGCGCACGCATGTAGGATAGAGTATTCGATGCTGTTTTTTTCGTGTTTTTACTCTCTCTCGGAGATATGTTTCCATGAGGCAGAGATATGAGAATGTAACGGAATATGCAGAATTCATTAGAACTAGCATTTGAGCCAGGATTCATATCTGGATTATTCTTGTCTTGCCGGTTCTTATAGTAGATAACATATAGTTCTGGTTGTAGGCCTGGGTATATGAGTTCTGAAGAAAACTCTTACGCAGCGAAGTAATTACCATGATAGACGCTTGAAATGAAATGAGAAACACAATCAATAAAATCAGACGCCTAACGAATAATCTAAAGCTTTACCTTACATATACACCTCCCCAACATCATGCAAACACCAACATGGATGGTTACAACAAGACAGCTCTTTTTTTCCAAGTGAATATGACCGACGTTATACACACTGAAAACAGAACGATGAGATCGATGGATGAGACAAGACAAAACAAGACAAGGCCGGTTATGTTTTAGATGAGCAATTATCATCTACAGGAACTTCTTGGGCATGTTTGCGCGACGGCGACTGTAGACGATGTACGATCCGGTGAGCAGGACTTGGAAGGCGATGAGGAGGAAGACAAAGAAGCCCATTCGTGGTTTGGAGGCGGTGATCACTGGTAGAGGAAGTTAGTAAGATTGGGAACGGACTGGATCATGTTGCGGGGAAAGAGGAGGGGGAAGACTTACTGCTGTAGATGGAGGTTTGCAAGTTCTCAGTCAGGCTGAGATGCGAGCTCTTCAGCGCATCCTGTAGCTGGGTGAATCGGTCCTGGTAGTCCTTGCCTTCCAGGTCGCGGTGGATGAGGTTTATCAGCGCCTCGATTCTCTGTAGCCGGGCATCGAGATTGGCGTAGTGATCCTTGCTGATGAAGCTGTTAAGGAGCTCTTGATGGCGTTCGTCTTGCTTCGACCTCAACCCGGTGACCTCTCGGAGGAGGGTGTTGCTTGCTTTGCTCATGAGCTGAAGGCGAGTGTGAAGATCCTCGAATTGCTGATCTGACGTCTTGTAATATGAAGCAGGGCGTTCATCGGTATTCTGGGAGCCAGCATCTTGGTTGGACAGCGGTTGCTGTTTGCCCTGAGGCTGCTGGTTGACCTGTTGACTTGGAGGCGGTGCGTTCTCCGTGCCTGATGGGCCAGACCACACCAAAAATTTGAAGATTTCGAAAGAGTCTGGAGTATCCGGAGTCGCTGCCGTGACTCCAAAGGTGTTACCGGCAGGTAGTGCAACCTGCAGGCTGTCAGTAAGCTCCCTCCGTGTTTATAGGCCAAGTCATGCTCACCTTGTCCGTCTTGAAGCAAAGCTTATCATCAACAGTTACCTCGAGGACAGAGCTCGTTTGCCTAACCCTCAAGACGGATGGGCGACCAAGATTACGATAGGGATAGTCGCAATGGCCAAATGCCAGGCTGTCGACATTGCTGTGAGACTTGTAGTCGGTTGTGCCATCATTCAGGAACCCCCGAACGCTTCCACGCTAGACGATAATTAGTCTGTCATCTCAGATATCTGTGGTGTTAAACTTACTCCTCCAGAATGTGTGTCAATCGCGAGTGCCAGGCCGTCGAACTGGCCCACAGTATAGATGCTGGATGTGCCAACCTTGGCTTGTCCGTCCTTCGTGTACCACAACTGGAGATTGCCACTGCCTCTCTCGGGGCCGGTAGCTCTGAACTGGAACTCCACAATCCATTCAGGCTGAGTTATACTGCCATATATTAGCACATCTGTGGAGATCACCAAAGAATTTCCTAATAGGAACTTACGGGGTTTGCGCCCACAAAGAGCCCCTTGTATGGCCTGGATAAGGCGGCGTTAGAATAACTTTGTCCGAAAGCTAGATACGAATTAGAAATCTGCCAACCAAAGTCATTACATATTTGAATAATGAACTTACTATTTGTGGCGTATATTGGTCACCCCCCAGCTGCCAACCGGGAATGGCATCATTGTTTGGAGATATCCTAAAGTGGAAATTAGATAAGCTGCCTAGGTGGCACTCAACCGACTAGCAACTCATACCTCGACTCATGACCGAAACTTGAACTCTCAATGAACGCCTGTGCCTTAGCAACAGCTATGCAAAATGCAACTGAAAGGAAGACCTTCATGTTGTCGTGAAACGTGAATCTAAACTTCGTGATGGTAGCGTTCCCGAGACGGTTTCTAGCCGCAATTCCCAGCCAGCACTAACGGCCTCCTGAAGAGAACTTGAAAGTGGAATGTAAATGTCCCAAAAAAGTTAGATCCTGCGAATATTATAAAATCCAATATCTCTGCTGAATGTTCCCGGACAATCAACCGTGATCTTGCTCAGGGACCAGGGGCTTTTCGTCTGGAGAGCTCGGAAACGACACGAGTGGTGATCCACCCGACTACGATGGCGACCACACAGATGCGAACCTCCCTGGCTATAGCAACAACAGATGAAGTAAAATCGACAGTATGCCGGACATTCAAGTCAGAGAGAGCTATTGAATGGCGGACGCCAACATCCGACATGTCCATGCGGAGCGTTTTTCTGATTCCAGGGTTAAACTGACAGCTTGTCCTCTCCTTGGAGCTTGGCCCTGATATGGAAATGTCACGTGCCTCCGCGTGTCCGGCCCACGAGTTGTCGACGCGGAAAGTTTAAGGCGCGGAGTCCGGAGCTCTGACTTAGTGGACAGCAAGTCAAGAGCTATGTTCCGGCTTCATTGGCATCGATAATAGTCGTTCAGGGCGGCCAACTGCGCCCTCGACATGCTCTGCAGTGACAATGGCTGACCTATATCCCTCCCTGACGCAATGCGCCATTCTCGCTACCGCTTTCAAGCTGCTTCTCTTTCCCGCGTAGTACGTGAGACCAAAGTTACACTCCTCCGTCTCTAGACTTGGCGACGATCTTGACTGACATCTTCACCCCGCAATGCAGCAAATCAACAGACTTCGAGGTCCACCGCAATTGGCTCGCTATTACCTATTCCCTGCCGGTCAAAGAATGGTATTACGAGGTACGTGGCTGTGGCAGTCCCAGCGTTATATGATGCGGGCACGGAACATGCTGAATGCGGAGATAGAAAACGTCCGAATGGACTCTCGACTACCCACCGTTTTTCGCAGCTTTCGAATGGCTGCTGTCGCAAGCTGCATACTATGCGGATCCGATGATGGTGGTTGTCGAGAATCTCAATTATGATTCTTGGCAGACCATCTACTTCCAGAGAGCAACTGTTATACTCACCGAATTGGTTCTCTTGTATGCGTTGAATCGGTACGGCTCCAACACCGCGTTAGAAGATTTTTAGTTACTGAGAATATACTAGATTTGTGAAGTCGACCCCCTCAGCTAGCAAGCACCTTGCCCATATTTCCAGTCTCTCGATTTTCTTGTCTCCGGGGCTGCTTATTATCGACCATATCCACTTTCAGTACAATGGCTTCATGTACGGAATCTTGGTACTGTCAATCGTCCTGGCACGCAAACAATCAACCATGCTCTATAGCGGCATCTTGTTCGCTATCTTGCTCTGCTTTAAGCATATCTACCTCTATCTCTCCCTCGCCTACTTCGTCTACCTACTACGGGCGTACTGCCTTGATCCTAGTTCTATTTTCCGGCCAAGGTTCGGCAACATCATCAAACTAGGAGTTTCGATTCTGGGTGTTTTCGCCGTAGCGTTTGGACCATTTGCATACTGGAACCAGCTGCTGCAACTGAAGGATCGTCTGTTCCCCTTCTCTAGGGGCTTGTGCCACGCGTACTGGGCACCGAACATTTGGGCGATGTACTCATTCACGGATCGCATTCTCATTATCCGTACGTGACCACTTCTGAATCTCCTGAATGTCGTACTGACAAGCCGTCTGCAACAGTCGCCCCTCGCCTAGGACTCAACATAAATCAGGACGCCTTAATCAGCGTCACCCGAGGTTTGGTGGGGGACACGTCATTCGCAGTACTTCCACAAATTACCAAGGAGCAGACCTTTGCTTTGACATTCATCTTCCAACTGGTCCGTACTTCTTCCCTATATCTGATATTAGAACAGACCTTGCTAACCCGACCAACAGCTTCCCCTGATCAAGCTCTGGTTCCGACCTGACTGGGACACCTTTGTAGGCGCACTCACGCTTTGCGGATACGCCTCATTCCTCTTCGGATGGCACGTCCACGAAAAGGCCGTTCTCCTGATCATAATCCCCTTCAGCCTCATCGCCCTCAAGGACCGACGATACTTTGGAGCATTCAAACCCCTCTCCGTGGCCGGCCACGTCTCTCTCTTCCCACTTCTCTTCACCGCTGCTGAGTTCCCCATCAAGACCGTCTACACGATCCTCTGGCTGGTTCTCTTTCTGTTTGTCTTTGACCACGTTGCTCCCGCTTCCACTCAACACCGCGTCTTCCTCCTCGATCGATTCTCCTTATTCTACATCACCGTCGCCATCCCTCTCATCTTATACTGCTCACTTGTGCATCAGCTCATTTTCGGGTTCGATCGATACGAATTCCTCCCGCTGATGTTTATGAGTAGTTACTCTGCTCTGGGAGTCGTGGGGAGCTGGGTTGGGTTTATGGTGGTTTACTTTACTGCGTAGACTCTTGAGACTTTCTTTTTTCTCCTTTTTCTTATACGTGTCCTTAGTAGTTATCGGGTTTATTTTCCTTTCCAAATGTGCAAAGCATTATCAGTCGGCTGCTATCCATAAATTGCCGCATCTATGACGGTGGCAAAAATTCAAAATTTCAATGAAAGAGTGGTCGGAAGGGCTATCTTCTATATTGCGTATGATGCATAGAAAATTAGTTAATGGTTTTATTATAGTTATAACAACCATCGAAATAAAAACTCATACTTACTACCTTTTGAATAGAGAAAACCCAATATCTCAGCTATGATTGATCAGGTGAACTCGAGAAGCACTATACAATTATTTCAATCCCATACTCCTTTTTTGATCACTTCTATATTTGAATTTCTACAGAGTCTTATCCCCTTCGTCGTTTGAATCCGAACTGAAAGTCCGGACCCACCGAGACCCGACCGACCGAAGCACAGAAAAGTGCAAAAACCGTTTTTGTTTTTACCGACGCTGCGCTTGACCGCACGTGGTTTAGTTGTGTGCCAAGAAATGAAAAGTGGGAACCGCACTGCACCGCCTTCGATCTCGGCTCCTAGTACGGAGTAAATTAGTAGGTATTATTACTCCTCTGGCTTAGTTCTGTTGGAATGCGCCCCAGGGGTGCTTGGTGGTGTTGTCTGTACGTTGTACCATCGATGAAATGGGATGCACTTGGTGAAGGTATCTGTTTTCTCTTTGACAAGGCGCATCATATGTAGACTTGCTTGTTCGTTATCGATAAGTGATATGACGTAGTTGGAGAACGGCATAATATGTTTTGTGATATTTTGCTCCCGGTGCATGTTGGTTGTAAAGTACGTACTGATTGTATTGGAGTCTCGCCTGACCTGATATAAACCTTCCATATGACTGTATTTGTGTTAATTGCACTCAATACATCTGCCAAATGTGTTGCAAATCCCGCTTCTTTATAGTTGAAATAGATGCGTCTCCACTGGTGAAGACCATCTGCGCCAACCAAGAGTTCTAGTAGGGTAGGGTCAGGATACTCGCCACATATAATGTATAAAACTAAATTGCAACGGTGGTTATGCCTTAAATAACAATATCATGTGTTTATTCTGCGTGATAGCAGGGTCTTGAGCAAATGTTGCCATCAGCAATCAGAAGCTTATCCCAAGCGTATTTTCTGAAGTAACAGGCACGAGCACTGCAACTGAATAATCGACCGCAACAGACGCAATCACTAGATGCATCTTGAATTTATCTATTATCAATGGGATGGATATATTAGTGTCGATGTGCAAAAATCAGAACGTCAATATGGTCACGAGGGTCTGAGGAACTCGTATACCCTCCACGAAAATAGGGATTGTCGAAAAGACTAGAGGGGAAAGTATGCATATATAACCAAACAGACAGGTATTTGGAGATTATAATAAGCTCCAGTTGGTATGGCCAGTGTTGAACGTTGTTGACAGGAGAAAGAAGCAACTTATGAGTCCCGGTGTCTGCTTTGGACCCTCTCGCAGTCAAACAATCGGGCAGCTTCGTGATAGTAAGCAATAAAAGACTAGCAGACCGATGTCTTTTGGTAATAAGACCTCTTGTTTATTCCAGTGGACTCGTAATCCGTATATGGTAGATAGTGCAGAAAGTCTCGGTGGCGGCGAAGTATGGTCATCTGCTTGCCCGTCTTCGCACCACGTCGAGATCTAGATCAAGACAGGATATGCTTCCAGCTAGAAACATCTCCCCAGATAAATTAAAAGAAGATATTTCCTAGTCCATCAGAAAGAGCAGCTTACGCGGAACGGAACGAGGGGACGAACGTTGTGGAATGGTGGGGTGCAGCGGGCAGGATGATCGGGCAAAGAAGGCTGGGGGGGTGGCAGACCGAGAGGAGGGGGAAAGAAAAGAGGCGCGTGTTGATGGGCCGGAAAGCTAAGTTAACCCAGGACTCTCTGGGTACATACGCGGTACCTCCTCCGTAGCGGCCATGGCGCGGTGTCCGCAAGTCACCCTTTGGTCCCGCCAGCCAGAGTTTCTCCCTGGGCCAGCTTGGGTGCGTCTACTCTTCTCCTCCTCTGGACCAATAACCGTGCTCCCTTGACCGGGGGTCCGTCCCTCCCTCCTCCACCACTCGTCAGATCCTCCTGGGCCGGCTCTGCCGCTGCCCGCCCTATTCTTTCGACCGCTTCCTCCTTCAACTCGTTCTTCCTTTTTTGTTCTTCTCTTCGTCCTCATCGACTCTCAACACGAACACGCTGTCTGATCTGGTACGCCCCCAACCAACATCCGACTTCCGCCTCTGGAGATTCTGCGACGAAGCGATAAGCGCGCTTCTCCGTATCGACTCCGCAATCATTGTTTCGCGCACCGGTTTCGGGGGGCAAAAGGAACGGGGGCAGGACGCGTTTTCTGGTATGTCTTCTTGATTTACGGCCGGATGTCGGTGAGAATATACATCCATATCTGCGTGTGGCGCGAACATATACTCCGCACGGCGTACATGCGGTTCTGTTCGGTCTCGATGGGCTTTGAGGCTTGCGGGAAAGCTATGAGCTCTACATCTTGGGTCGCATGTTGCAAACTGCGTCTCTTACACGCCGTCACATTGTTTTCTTCTCGTGGAACCGGCTTCTGCGCGTATTACTCCAGATTCTAATGATATTCTTACTAGATCCTCACTCGTCCGCGTTCACATTCCTTCAACGATCTATGACTGACTAGCATTACGACTCCGCTTGTGTTGGATAATGGTATGAGACACCCCAGACTGGAGCAAGGCAGCAAATATGTCAGAAAGAGCATGAACTGATCCCCGGGGAAAATAGGTGTTGTTCAAGCGGAAACCCGTCCAGTACCTCCCGCGGCCCACAATTGAAGATGACAACTCCGAGGCACGTATCGATCATCCTGTCAGGTACTTCTGAGGACAACCCGGCTTACAAGCATGGTGCAGGTTTGGGTCATACCGGAGACCAATGAGGTCTTTACGAGCTACGAGCCATACCTCCAGAGGATGGACTTCTATAAACAAAGGCGGTTCATCTGTGAGATAACGGGACACTCGGGTCTGACTTTCTTTGAAGCGTTGCGGAGTGAAGTACGCGTCCCGCGATCCGTGTTTGAGCACTTGTGGAGGATCCTGGGAGCAAGGAACTGACGTCTCGCAGATGGATGAGTCGAAAGAACTCAACAATGCATTCCCCGATGCTCTCAAGGAGCCCATTCTCCGTAGAGTCCAGTTCTCTACAGTGTCGCGAATAGATAATCTCGGTAAGTCTGCAATCAGTCCAGCGGTGCAGTTCCAACGGCTAACAGATTTCATCAGTGGATGAGGTATACGAGGTGAGCATACGCATGTGACACTCCAAGCTTAGCCAACGTTAACCGGAGAGACAGGATTTCAAACAAGACTTTTACCCCGGGGAGCAAGTGGTCATTTTGCTCACGGATAATTCGCGCCTGCACGGCATGATTCGAGACAAGGCCAATTTCCCGGAACAGCTGAATCCCGATGGGACGGTGAAGGCCCCAGCGTATGCAAGGTATCTGGTTAAGATCCTTGACCGCCCGAACGAAGAAGCTCTGTTGGATCAAGAACACCTCACTCGCGATCGGAAGACCTTTACTAAACAGATGCTGCGTGCTTTCATCAAGAACAACGTTACGAGGGAATCATGGAGCGGAGCTCCGTGGCTGGTAAAGCCTAGCATTGCAGAGGAATACAAGATCCCTGCCGAGGTGCCGAAACACTTGCAGTACGGAGCTCGAGTTGCTGAGAAGAAGGCCATGAAGAAAGGGGATCAGGAGGGCTTCTTTGGCTTTTTCGCCTCACAGCGTTTGCCAGAACTGAAGCCGGCCTTGAAGGGTCAGAAGGTAAAACCATCACCACAGGACCTGGCAAAATCGAGAGAGGAACAGTATCTGGAATACCAGCGCTCGTTGAATGGGAATCCCGCCTTCGTCCTGCCAAAGCAATCTGCCGGTGGTCCTGGTCGACAGTCGAAGTCCCAGGATGCAGACAAAAAGGCGTCGATTGCTGTTGTGGTCAAGGCTGAGACACCCAAACCTCCCCCTCCTCCAACCATCAAATATCCAATCGAGGATCTGGACATACCTCCGGCTCGAGATGGCAAGCATCGACCTGCGCTCAAGTTCCTGACCGACGAACAAGCCGTCATTGCAGATGACCCCAACTTATTGCCAGGCGATATTAAGCCAGAGTCAGTTGGCCTTCTTCTGGAAGTCTGGAACACGCTCAATGTATACTGCGAAGTCTTTCAGCTAGACTCTTTTACCTTCGATGACTTTGTGCAAGCTATGCGCTTCACATCGGATGACATCGATTGTGAACTCTTCGTTGAGATACACTGTGCTGTTCTCAAAAAGCTAGTCAATGCACATGATAACGATGGCGCGGTTCAGGTATCTCTTCCAGACCTTCCAAATAATGAGTCAGAGTCAGACGAGGAGGAAGAGGAAGAGGAACCAACCCCCGAACCGGAGCCCGTGTTCACCAGAATGACCACTCGGAGTAGCCTAGCTAAAGCCGAAGCTGAGAATCTGAAGAAGCAAGAAAACAAGAGTCGCGAAAGTTCCGTAGAGGCCAAGCCGCATCGGGCCGCGGAAATGTTCGACGAGGATAGCTGGATTGATCGTCTGCGCAGGAGAGATTTCAGAAATGGGGGATGGGAGCTCATCATGGTCGGCCTCCTGCACCAACTATCCGCTCGTCCGCGCATGGAAGCAGTGTGTGATGAGATTCTCAAGCATCTGGCGCCACTTGATGCCGAGCCAACTCAAGAGACTGCACAGTTGCAGTATGCAACACTTGATATCAATCTGCGCATTCGGGCTCTAGAGATAATCTGCATGTTGACCTTGGAAACCAAGGCCATCAAAAACTATATGGAAGAATGCAGTAACCAAATGACGGAGTTCCGCAAGGAGAAAATTGAATACCAGAGAGCCCGCAAAGCAGCGTAAGTTTGTTCTCCGGCTGGCTCCCAACATCTCCCTAACGTTATGATTTAGGCTTGAGGAGCTTCGTCGGCTGCATGAAGAACGGAAGGCGCTCCAGCCTGAACCTGAAAAATCACCCTCTCCTGTGCCCGAGCTTGAGGCACTGAACGACCTGAAGGTCACTACTGCGGACGATGACACCGATCAGGTCATGGATACCGAAGATGAAGAGCCTAACGAAGGCCGTTCGTTACGAGGAGGTATCGACAGGATCCTTGAGCGAAAGCGTAAACAGGAAGAAGAGCGAGAGAGAAAGGAACAGCTAGCAAAGCAACCCAAGGGTTCGAAACAGTACCAACGGGTGCTCAAAAAGATCGAAGACGAGAAGGCAAAGATCGCCAAACTCGAAGAGGAGATCGCGGTTGTGGATAACGACTTGAGAGAGGCCGACTGCCCTCGGACAAGATGTCTTGGGAAGGACCGCTTCTGCAACCGTTACTGGTGGTTCGAACGCAATGCGATGCCTTACGAGGGTTTACCCAACAGCTCTACCGCAGAAGCTCATTATGCCAACGGCCGGTTATGGGTACAAGGCCCGGATGACATGGAGCGAGAGGGCTTTATTGATGTTTCAGAGGACCTGAAGAAGCAATACGTGAATGATCATCAGATGACCCCTGCGGAAAGGAAGGGGAACGAAGAAGGGCCAACAAGTAATCCGGACGCGCAGCATTGGGGTTTCTACGACGATCCAGAGTCGATAGACCAGCTCATCAACTGGCTCGATTCCCGAGGTGTGCGAGAGCTGAAACTGCGCAAGGAACTAGTCGTCCAGCGTGACAATATCGTGAGGTACATGGAGAGACGTCGCGAATATCTCACCGAGACTGCGGAAACGGAGCAGTCGGAAGAAGTTCCAACTAAGAGAATGGCCACCCGCACCAAGACGTACGTTGAAGATCCCAAGCATCGCTGTCTAAAATGGAGGAACACGACCGCTCTCTCAGAGAATGGACATCTCCATGTGGATCCAGGACGACCTTCGAAGCGTGCGAGGAAGGCCGCCGACGAAACGCGGGAGATTAAGGTGACCAACCGTCAAGGAAAACCCCTGACCAGACAGGGCACGCGGTATAACTTCTAGGCCATAACAGCCCCTTGTGCTTACTACTATATTTCTTTGCTTTTTATGACCCTTACCATTCATCTCCGCGGCTTTCCGTCGGGCTCCGTCTATTGCCGGAGCCTATCACATGATCGAGCAGGCCAGTATGCCCAAGGAGTACAGCAAGGATTTCTTTCTTTTTAATGCATGAGCCATGAGACCCACGAATCCTTTTGAGAGTTTACATAGAGACAGACGTTTCAAAAGTGGAAGCATGTGCATAGACCACGCGGGGTTGGGCATTGCGGGGTTTGATATTTTTTTTTTGAACGGGGTCTCCGTACTCGGTGGCAGTCAGGACCTGTATAGCTGAATTCTCTTTGTCTTTTGCTTCGTTACAGGGTGGCGCTGTCATCATATCATGCATTGTTTGGGCGAAGTCTTGGAGCGGAAAAAGGCGCGTTTGAAGTCTTGGAGGGTTGATGTCTGCTGGAGCGGCCGTGATATTTAATATTGGGATTTACTACGATCTCGATCGCAAGAGACTCGCCGAATCTCATATCTTATTTCATATTAGCTTTGGAAATCGCAAAAAGTTGTCATCTTATATTATCATACTAGATTCTCGTACGTACTATGAATTAAAGCAGGTCACGGGATCTACATCCGTGTTTACCAAACCCGGGGGTGTGATTAGCCGCGGCCAAGGGGGCAAATGTGTAATGTGACGGTAATTTCAGCAGCTTCCTGCGGGGACCCCGGGTATCGGCACGTTTCCACCGTAAGGCACCGGAGCTATGTGGCCTCGGAGTCGGCTCTCCGCCTTCCTAGACCGACGTCAGCGGGCAGAGAAAAGAAATCCTCGTGTGACAGCCGGACGACTTGGAGACATCTTCACCGTGACGGCGTCGAGAATTCTAAGAATCTTCCCCAGTGGAACGCTGGTGCTTTGATACTCTCAGTCTTTCGAGAGCATCCACGATCCGCGTCCACTTCGCCCATGGCATCGTCCGTCCGATAATCCACACGCCAGCGCGGGACCCCATATTCTCAACCGACACAACGTTCCATATACCCTCGCCCCTCCTTTTGCACGAATGTCCGCCATTTTCCCAGACCATGCGTCTCCTTCCTCATCCACAGTACGCCGTTCCGCTCTTGCGCCACTCTCAACGTCGAATTCCTCAGATTCTATAGGGCCAGAGCGGCCGTCAGATCGTCGCGAAATGGAGAACGCTATGCAGGTCAGTCAGTCGCATGAGACCAAGCTGGGTGCAGCTACAGCCGTGGCATCGATGAAAGCTGCGACAATAGATGATGAAGCAATCGGGGCTGCAAGAAAAGATGGCAGCGGAGGCATCAAGCAGGTAGATAAGCGCAGTTTAGACTATATTTTGCGGAGCGGGTTAGCGGGAGGAATGGCGGGCTGTGCGGTAAGTCGAGACCCTAGGAGCTTTCAAGCCCTATGTGACTGTCGTTATACTTGCTATTGTATTGCACATGGCTGTATATGGCAGCAATGAACGAATCGTGCTGATTGTGGTACTCTAGGCCAAAACCGTTGTTGCTCCGCTCGACCGGGTCAAGATTCTTTTCCAAACATCCAACCCGCAGTTTGTAAAATATGCGGGGAGTTGGTTTGGTCTTGCAACTGCGATGCGAGATATCAAGCACAATGAAGGTGTACGAGGTCTTTTCAAAGGTCATTCCGCGACTCTACTGCGGATATTCCCA
The DNA here is from genome assembly GCA_003116535.1 of Paecilomyces niveus. NCBI lineage: Eukaryota > Fungi > Ascomycota > Eurotiomycetes > Eurotiales > Thermoascaceae > Paecilomyces > Paecilomyces niveus. The sequence goes on from QEIL01000078.1 coordinate 150,444, forward strand.
TATGCCGCCATTAAGTTTCTTGCCTACGAGCAGATCAGAGCAGTGGTCATTCCTTCTCGAGATAAGGAGACACCTTTTCGACGGTTAATTTCAGGCAGTTTGGCTGGAATTACATCTGTTTTCTTTACATATCCGCTAGAGCTCATCCGGGTGCGGCTGGCTTTTGAAACCAAACGTGACTCTCGATCTTCGTTGAGGGACATCTGTCGACAGATATACCATGAGCATCCGTCACGACCAGCTACTGCTATTCCATCGGCTATGGAGGCGAAGTCTGCCCCAGTTACGGCAACTGCGCAGACCGTCTCTGTTGGCACTCCGCGCTTCGGGATGGTGAACTTTTATCGCGGATTTGCGCCAACCCTTCTCGGAATGCTGCCATATGCAGGAATGTCATTCCTCACACACGACACAGTGGGTGACTGGCTACGTTCCCCGGCTCTGGCTCCATATACGACAATCCCAAATTCCGAAACATCCTCTCCCCGAGGCGGCAAACGGCGGTCTCATCGTGCCCAGCTCACTGCGTCCGCAGAACTCCTGTCTGGTGCCCTTGCTGGTCTCGTCTCACAGACATCATCCTATCCACTGGAGGTTATCCGACGGCGAATGCAGGTTGCCGGTGCTGTGGGAGACGGCCACCGTCTGGGCATAATCGAGACCGGCCGCCGAATCTTCCTGGAAAGGGGATTCCGTGGCTTCTGGGTGGGATTGACGATAGGTTACATGAAAGTGGTACCCCTGGCCGCGACGAGCTTCTTCGTTTACGAGCGCGGAAAATGGTACCTGGGGATATAGATGTGCTTTTTTCTGCATTGCATCTGGTCGTGGCTCGTGCGTTTGGTTTCTTGCTGTCAGATTCCTTATTTGATAGGGTTCCTTAGACGCGAAACCCATGTACATACATACATACTTTCGATTCTGCATCATTCCGCTGCTATTTCTGTTTGGGACTGAGGATACCGGCCTGTGTGCCATCGTTTTCATGATATCGCTTTTCACTTTCTCTTGATTGGAAAATATATGGATCTTGTTCATCCAGTATTATGCTCTTGGTGGCCCGCGCACGTCTTCCTTCCCGTTAAAGGTTCTTACCGGCCCATCTACCCTCATCTTTTATATTCTCAACCCAATCTCGATGTCGTACAGGAAAGGGGCTCCTTCGCCCTGGCTCTACTCTGATATATGCAAGGACAGCACCTAGTATCTTCGTAGTAAACCCCCCAAAATTGGCTCCATTCTACGATATTTGCAGGTTTCGTTCCTTGCCTAGGTACGGTATCCAGCCTCGGCCCGAATAGGGTAAAAAAGACTATTTATCCTTGGTCCCACTCCGGAGCTCCAGAACCCCCTATTAATTATTCGCGGGAACCTAGCCTCTGATCTAGGTAGAGCCCAATGGGTCCTAGGGTGGGCGATCACATTAGTAGATTTGCGAGGATGGTCATAGTTCAGCACAGGCTCCAGAATCTACCATACAATCCAGCTTGATTCCGAGAGTGCTTACTATAGGGGATCTAATATTTACGTCTACGCTAGTCCAGTTTGAGATTTAGCGTGCTGCACCGGATATGATAGATGTATACACTCTTCCTCACTAGGCCCACTCTGTCATGTTGTCAAGGACTTAAGGATCAAGAATCGAACACGATCTGCCGGTATCCGAGCTCGCGAGTTGCTACACGATCGGAATTTATCCAAATTCGTCTGGGAAGCAGCCGCAGAGTTGTGCGTGGAAGGGACTGCCGGTATGGACGAAGTGACCATCAATCTACGTCCGCTGCGCATTGTGTCAGCCAGTCATTCCGACTATAAAATATGAAGTAGAAACAGGGACGTGCAATACATTCGGTCAGCTACAGTTTATCACTGGTGATCCACAACACTAGGCCGATAAACAGCCAAGTAAAAAAAAAGACTAAAATAGGGAACATGAATGACGAGGACTGATAGCGACGACCGAGGGGCATAAAAAAAAGGGTGCAGGAGGGGAGAAGATTATGCTTTCTGGGACCGGTTCAGATGGCGCTGGAGTTTAGCTATAGTAGAACGACTACTAAGGGACCACTTATCTTGGAGTGTTCCCTATTCTTCGATTATTGTACAGCCCACGTCTATGGCGTCTTTTTGCCTGTTTCCGAGAGTGTGATGCCGTCTTATAACCCTCTTCATAGTATATATATATATATATATGTGCCTGTATACACAAAGATTTATGTACCTACCCCCTCGGACACGAAAACAATGCGTATCAACGGTGGGGCACATCCTGTGATATAATGGCACAATTTGGTATATCATTTCATCCTGTCCTGTCATTGAGCATCACGACCGCATCAAACTGTATTGTTGTTATACCCTACTATAAAAAGACCATGATTGAGTCCAGTCCTGTCCTGTCTTGTCTCGTTGAAAATATACCGTCATTCCCAAACAGCTTGATGATGATGATGATACCTTCTATGATGCAGATTTATTAGGTTCCAGAGAATAGAGAAACTGAGAGAAGATAATCCGCGGGCTCAGGACGTTCTGTAGAAGTGCTTGAGGAAGCTGAGCCGAAAAGATCAACGCATTAGCCACACTACCTAAGAACCCGAGAAAAAATAAAAAAAAAGGAGAAGAAATTTGTCTGTTTTCCTATCTAGTTGCCAGTTCTTTTATTGTTACTAGAGATTTACCTAGGTTGAGAAATTCAGGGCCCGGACACTAATACTCTAGTTCACCAGAGTTGGTCGCCTCACGTAGTAGAGTACAGGTCTATACCGTAATGATTTACTCGAGAATTCAAACCGCACTCAATATTCAGCTCAGACATTTTGTGCACAGAATCCCAACACTTGAAATAATTAGAACGGTGCCGCATATCCACTCAGCCGTCGAAGCTTTGGGCCAACCCGATAAAAGAGCCACGGAAGCGGGAGAAATGTCGTTGTAATGAACGCGAGAAGGCTAGTTGCCCAGCCGGTCCGGAGGTTGTTATACACTGTAGATGTCAGCAGGGCTCTGCTATGAAGAGAAGACGCACAACTCACTGGCGGAGATAAAAAAATGGGAACGAGCCTCCCATTGCATACCGAAGTAGCCCGTAGCCCACCCCGTATACGTCTGTGAGGTATAGGACGCAGGAAATCTGGGTGGGTTAGCATGTTCTTTTTTTCCAAGGACAGGAGGCAACCAACAAAGACGAGAAAACTGGAACACCCGAACAAAGCGGCCGCGACAATCGGCACCATCCAGTGCACGGTCGACCGTGCGGTCCACGCGAACCAGAACAGGGAGATAGGCATCAACACACTCCCCGCCATGGACTGCCAGAGCCGCTGCTCGGCCGGAATGGCAGTGGACTGTTTGGCGAGACGTTTCTGGTAGACATGCTGGTCAATCAGGTTGGCGACGATCGCGCCAATGGAGCAGCCGGCTGTGATACCCAGGAAGACGAGGCCGCTTTGGCCGGAGGAGAATCCGTAGGTCGACTAGAAGACCGGGGGAAAAGCGGAAAAGCGGCGAGGAAAGAGAACAGCATGGAGAAATTGAAGGAGGTGTAAAGCGAGAACAGGCCGACAATCGGGTCCGTCACAAGCATCATGATGGGCCGGGTAAATGTCACGGTGAACAGGTAGCGGAGTCCAGCAAGCCCACTGGGGATGGCACTTGGCGGCGGAGGCAATCCCAGTTGCCTTGCTCGTGATCGAAGGGTGACTTTCCCATAATTTCATGGGCCCCGAAGGACAGAATCCAAGCAGCTGCTCCGAGGAATAGAATCGCCCACTGGCTCCATCGCCACCCCTTGTACTCTGCAATATACCCGCCCACGACGGGTCCCAACGACGGACCCAGAAGCGAGGTCAGGAAGAGCAAGGACATTGCGCGGGCACTGTGCCGGCCACCCCAGAGGTCCACGATCGTCCCAGCGCCCACTGCCAGAGGAGACGAGCCCAGTGACCCAGCGAAGAAGCGGCAGACGACGAGAGTGGAAAAGTTCCGCGCGAAACCAGCCCCGAGAGTAAACAGAAGGGAAATTGGAGCTGCAAGCACGTATATCAGTCGTCGCCCGTACGCCTCGCTCAGGGGGGCCGAGAGTATCGGGCCAAAGGCCAGCCCGTAGACATACAGAGCATAGGGGAGCAGCGAGACTGTTGAGGAGACGGGAGACACTCGTTGCACCTCTTTGTGTTGAGGCGTGTATATTGATAGGCCAAACGTTCTGTTCTGCGTAGTGAGCTTCAGTACTCAGGAAAGAGAGCCCGAGATACTGACATTGCAAAGCAAAGCAAAGCTGGCACTGCTGTGTTGTAAATCTTCTTCCCAAGGGGCCAATTGGCTGCGTTCTGGGGATCCTTCTCCCAATTCGCAATGGCCGCACCGGTCGCTGAAGATGGTACATCGTGGGATTGACTGCAGGTGAAAACCTGACCTTCTCTAGACTCTTTGTCCACAGGAGGACCTCCTGTAGTGATCCGTGTCGCAGGGACATCCATCTCGGTGATGAAGAGAGTCTGCCTGTCTCATGACAAAGCGCCTCTGTGCGGCTTTTATTGCTATATAGTCCATTTTCCTTTTTGTTCCAGACTATTTTGGCGAGGGTGAGGTCCCTTCGATTCTCCCTAGATGCTCGCTGGTGCCCACGAATTCGGCGAGCAGATACACAGCAGGTCGAGTAGATGTCAGGAAATAACGCTCTATGGTGCGAGCTGATTGGAGACATCTGGCCCACTCATGATTGCTGTTATGGATATGAAGCGTCACTACGACCAACATCATCAAGCCATCTACTTTGCACCCGGTGACCAAGTTTTGTTGCGGCTCCACCGAGGGTATAGCCTTCCGTCGGCTCAAATTTTGGGTCCGAAGCTATCTGCCCAGTACGCAGGTGAAATCAAACAGCTCATCAACCGACGTACTACACGGCGCGGCCGTGGTCAGCCTTTGCTAGAATATCTAGTACGGTGGAAAAACTGCGGTCCAGAGCACGATGTGTGGTACCCAAGGGAAGA